>PISX010030544.1:0-18608 GCA_004024625.1 Mellivora capensis | reverse complement strand
TAATTTGCATTTCTATCAACAGTGAGTGACGATTTCTTTTTCTCCACAAGGGACATGAGCAGTGTGATAATTTATTTTAATATTAATTATCTTGCAAGCCTCTAGGAAGAAATAAGCAGCCAAAGTCAAAGCTCAAAACAATGGCAAATGTTACTCTAAGAAATACGAGAAAGATCTTATTAAACCCAGGAGGGCATTGAATTAGTGGTTTTTGTAAGTACTATTATGAAAGATAGAGATGGTTGCCTTGGACAGTATGTGTAATGACTAGAGAAGAGATAGGAATCAGCATAATATTGACAAATTGTATTGATGTAGAATTAACCTCCAGAGAGTTCATTAAGTTTTAAAGCTGTAAATATATTCATCTTCATGAACAGTTCTGGGAGGAGGAATTGAATCCGATTAATTCCCCCAAGATATTATAGAGAATTTTTGACTGAACCGATTTGCTGTCCATTATGGCAATGCTTAGGAAATTGTACACCAAGAAAATGATGTTTGTGTGACATAGTGGAATAAACTTGAAGGAATTTAAAGTCAGTTCTATAAATTTTGGTGAAAAAATTCATTATATTTCTTATGTCCTAAGGAAAAAAATTATATAATATGATTATAATTTATAATATTTTAAAACATATTAAATATTAAAACTCTTCAAGTTCTAGGTATCCATCATCGATGAGAAATTTTCTTTGCATGAATACATGGTAGCAAATGGCAGAGGGTATCTATTGCTTTTTCTCCTTTCTGGCTATTTAATAGAATTTGGAAAATTCAACTTCGTTGGATCATGCTTCAGGGTGTCATCACTCTTTTTATTTTTTTTAAAGTTTGTTTATGTATGTATGTATGTATGTATGTATGCATCTATTTAGTAGTATATACACCCAGTGTGGGGCTTGAACTCACAGGAGCTCTGGTATAGTAATTCTTTAAATCTCTCAGCTCATCCTTTTCTGTCACTGGTAATGTAATGTTAAAATTTTCTTCACAAGGTCTTTTAACATTGTAGTAACCATCTAACCAAATTTCTCTATCAAGTATTTTAGAAAATGTTTAAAATTTTGCTCAAGCATGAATTGAGGTTGTTGTACTCATCTTGATAAATATTCTTCAGGATTCAAGTAATAAAACTGACTAAATGTTACAAATGAACTACTCTTAAGCTTCCTGTTTTCCGAAGTTGAGGCTTTCATTTTGAATCCATGCACACTGTCAGTACATCAGTATATTTTCACGTGGATCTTGGCATTTTACGTGAGATTATTCAGGTGGTAAAAGTATCAGATAAGCCATTTAAAAAGTAAGAAGCTGTTTATTTTGGAATCCTTTTATATTTATAGAAGTTTAAAAGATAATACGGGCTGCCCAGGTGGCTCAGTCAGTTAAGCATCTGACTCTTGATTTCAGCAGGCATCATGATCTCAGGCTATGAGATCAAGCTGGCATGGAACCCTGTGTGGGGCTCTGCGCTTAGGGTGGAGCCTGCTTGGGATTCTCCCTCCCTCTTTTCCTGTCCCCCCCATGCTCTTTCTCTCTCAAAATAAAATAAAATTAAAACTAAAAAGAATACATAAAATTCCAATATATAAGTCACCCAATTTCCCCCATTATTAACATCTTATATGTTACATTTGGTAAAACTAATAAACCAACATTGGTATATTATTAATAACAGACGTCCATTATTTGGACTTCATCAATTCTCTCTGAATGCCCTTTCTTTATTCCAGTATCCAATTCAGGGTACCACATTACATTTAGTTATGCTTTCTCCTTTGAGACTGCGACAGTTTCAAAGTCTTTCCTTGTCTTTCATGACCTTGACAGTTCTGAGGAGTATTGAGTATGGTTTCTGGTGGAATGGCCCCCAATCTGGGTTTGATATTTTTTCCTCATGATTAGACTGTGATTATGGGTCTTAAGGAAAGATACCACAGAGGTGAAATATCCTCCTTGTCATATCATATCTGGAGACATTATATCCACATGACAACTCTCATGATGTTAACCTTCATCACGTGGTCAGTGTTGTGTTTGCTAGGTTTCTCCATTGTAAAGTTACTATTTTCCCCCTTCTCTTATATTCCTTGGAATCAAGTCACTAAGTCTAGACCACCTTTTGGGAAAAAGGGTTAAGCTCCATCTCCTGGAGGGGGTAGTATCTACAAATATATATTGTTTCTCTCTTCTTCCTATCTTCAAGCCACATATCAACCACAACATCCTCCTTCAATACATTTGTTTACAGCATTTACTGGTATCTCATTTCTCCAAGTTCTTATAGTACTTAATGTCCAATTCAAGTAAGGAAAATTAACACAGTTTCTACCTCACCTTTCATTGGCAAACAAATGAGAAAGTGCGATAAGATCCAGTGCTGAGGAGGCTATGGGAAAATGAGCATGTTAACACAAGTTTTTCAGTGAGATATACTTCACATTGCCTAAAATTCACCCTTTTAAAGTGTAGGCAGTTTTTAGTACATTCACAAGGTTGTGCAACTATCACCACTATCTGATTGTAGAATATCTTCACCATTCTGCCCCAAACTGGGTACCCATTACCAATCATTCCCCATTCTTTCCCCTGCCTAGTCCTTTATAATTACTAATCTTTCTGAGTTGCCTACTCTGGACATTTTATATAAATAGAATCATACAATATGTCACCTTTTGTATCTGGCATGCTTTACTTAGCATAATGTTTTCAAAGTTCATTTATGTTGTAGCAAATATCATACTTAACCATATTTTATTTCAGCCATAATTATTTCAGCCATAATTTTATGGCTGAAAAATATTCCATTCTATGTATATACCACATTTTGTCCATTCATCAAATGGTGGACCTTTAGATTGTTTTACTTTTTTGGCTATTACAAATAATGCTGCTGTTTACCCATTTTGTGCAAAAGTATGTTTTTTGTTTTTTTTTTCTTTTTTAAAGATTTTTTTAAAATTTCTTTATTTGAGAGAGAGGCAGTGAGAGAGCATGAGCGAGGAGAAGGTCAGAGGGAGAAGCAGACTCCCCGTGGAGCTGGGAGCCTGATGCGGGACTCGATCCCGGGTCTCCGGGATCATGACCTGAGCCGAAGGCAATCGTCCAACCAACTGAGCCACCCAGGCGTCCCCAAAAGTATGTTTTTTAATTCTTTTGGTTTTATACCTGTGTATGGAAATTGCTGGATCATATGATAACTCAATATTTATGTGAGAAACTGAGAATTGTTTTCTAAAGCAACTGTACCATTTTACATTTTGGTCAACAGTGTGTGACTATTCCAGTCTTTCCACATTCTGGCCAATACTTGGTGTTGTCTGTCCTTTTTGATTCTAGCTGTGCTAATGGGTATAAAATGGTATCCCATCATGATTTTGATTTACCTTTCCCTAATGAGTAATGATGTTGAGCATCTTTTAATGTGCTCATTGGCCACTTGTATATCTCATTTGGAGAAATATATAGACAGATCTTTGTGCATTTAAAAAATTAAGTTATTTATCTTTTTATTGTTGAGTTGTAAGAGTTCTTGATGTATTCTGGATAATGACCTCTTATCATATACAAGATCTGCAAATATTTTTTCCCATTTTGTGAACTTGTACTTTGATAGTAACCTTTAAAGCACAAATTTTAAAAATTTTGATGAAGTCCAATTTATTTTTCCTTTTATTGCATGTATTTTTTTGTGTTATATCTTTAAAAAATTGCATAATTCAAGGTCACAGAGATTTAAATCTACATTTTCTTCTAGCAGTTTCATAGTTTTAGCTCTTACATTTTGCCTTTGATTCATTTTGAATTAATTTTTGCATGTGGTGTGAGGCAAGGGTCCAATTTTATTCTTTTGCCTGGATATCTAGTTGTCTCAGCACTGTTTGTTGAAAAGTTGAACACTATTTGGGGACATCTCATTTAGCAATAATTCTCAGAATTAAAAATATACATTTCTTATATCCCAGAAATCCTTTCTCTAGTTTTTTTTTTTAATTTTTTAAAATTTATTTATTTGTCAGAGAGAAAGGGAGAGAGAGAGAGAGAGTGAGCACAGGCAGACAGAGTGGCAGGCAGAGGCAGAGGGAGAAGCAGGCTCCCTGCCGAGCAAGGAGCCCAATGTAGGACTCGATCCCAGGATGCTGGGATCATGACCTGAGCCGAAGGCAGCCGCTTAACCAACTGAGCCACCCAGGCGTCCCCTTTCTCTAGTTTTTAAAAATTATTTTATTATTATTTTAAAAAAAGAGTATTTATTTATTTATTAATTTGACAGAGATCACAAGTATGCAGAGAGGCAGGCAGAGAGAGAGGGGAAGCAGGCTCCCCACCGAGCACAGAGCCCGATGCGGGGCTCAATCCCAGGACCCTGAGATCATGACCTGAGCTGAAGGCAGAGGCCTTAACCCACTGAGCCACCCAGGTGCCCATCCTTTCTCTAATTTGTGGAATACTGATGTGACTATATAAAGTCTTATATTTCAGGACATTAGTTGCAGCATTGTTTTAATTGTAAAATATTGACTATAATAAAGTATCTTAAGTGAGTAATTCATAAACAAATTATGATATGTTCATATAATGGAACACACCATGTCTATTAGAATGAGGTAAAATTATATGTACTGACTTGAAAAGATACTGTTATATTTCATTGATTTAAAAGTATTTATTGAATTCTGTTTACCAGGCACAATACTAAGAGCTTTAAAAGTATTGACTCATTTTTTTTAAAGTAATGACTCATAATAATCCCATGAGATAGCTGTTATTATTATCATCCTATTTTATAGGTGAAGTAGCTGAAATTGTGGCATTTAAGCTGCTTGCCCAAGGTCACATAGCTAGCAGATAAGGCAGGATATGGAAACTCTGACTCTAGAATTTGCACTTTAAAGCATTAACTATGAATTTATATGTATATCATTTGGCAACAGAGGTTTTCATGAGCATAGTGAAAATCTGACAGAATAACCAGTAATTATCCATGGTCAGATTTAAATGATAGGAAGGCGGGGGGACAAACATGTGCTGAGAACCTCCTATGTGTCTTTTATTATGCCTGGTCCCTATATAAATTGTCTCATTTAATCTTTAAGGTCTTATTTTCAGATATAAGTCATTTACTTCTTTTATAAAATAAGACCCTAAGAATCTATGTGTCAGGTTGTGTAGAAGAAGACAAAGTAAGTCTTCTCAGGTTTAAAGAGCAGCCTACACAACAGTGTGGAGATGGTAGAGAATGACAAGCCTCACTAGAGCTGAGGGTTTATTTGGGAAGGAAAAGAAAACAAAGTAGGTTTGGTGGAGCCAGTGTGTTGAATGTTGGACAGAGGAGTTGAGGAATGTTGACTTTGAGGAATAGAGTGAAGGATTGGTGAGGATGAGAGTGAAGATGAGAAATCTACCATTTTATACATTTCTTCATTGCTGGACTTTGTTACAACTACATATTATTTTCATAAGTAAAAAATTGAGATAAAAGTATTAAGCAAACATTTTGAGTTCTTTATGGTAGGCATCAAGGTACTATTGATTCCCACTCTTTCAAAGACCATCAGGTACACACCTGTAGTTGAACAAAGATAAGTTTATTGGCTTTTTGCAGTAAGGGAGAACATATGTCATGAGGAACATGGGGCATCCAAAAGGAAGATGTTAGAAAGGGTTTATTATATGATTTGGGCTTCTGTTAGTTGACACTGGGGAAAATTTAAAGAAATAAAGGTTTTCTCTGGATGTTGTCAGAAAGTGGAAGAAAAGTCTATGACTGGGTATCTTAATTTTTATCTAAAAGGCAGTTGCGTTAAAGCTTTACTTGGTAAAGAGACAGCAGCCACTAATATTAGCCTAAAGAAGGGGATGTTTGATCATTTTTTATAGTTGGGACTGTTCTTGCTCAGACATGATTGTGGAGTGGTCTTTTTTGGTCTTGATCCATCATTTTCACATAGTGGCCTGGTCTGTGGGTGCCATTCTGTGTAATTGTTTATGTTCAACATGTTTATACACCATGGCCTGGCTGACAGTGCTAGAGAGTTTCCTGGCCACACCAAGACTTATGTGATAATTGTCAGACCACTTCCCCAGTTCCAGGGGCTGCTTTCTTTTCTTTCACTGTATGTTGGGAATCCGGAAAGGAAAAAGGCAATTCCTGTTCTCAAGGAGCTCTCTCAGGGGGAAATACATGTGAATAAGTAAATAATGCCACAGTAAGGTACATGTAATAATTGAACTGTTAAGAGAAACATCAACAAATGATTTTTTAGCATGTATCCAAGTTTTATCTCAAACGTACCACAGAGGAACTATATACCTCTAAGAAAATTTGTTGGAAGAGTTCCTACTGGCCAAAAGAGTTCTTTTTTTCCTCTCTTTTAATACAGGGATAAGATTGTTTAGATAAGATTGTTAGGCTAGGGGTAAGAAAGGAGTGTCTGTTAAAACTTATAGAAAGGTCTCATGCCTAGTTAAAATCTACTGCCCTTTTAATGTACATTAAACATGTGCAGTCCTTTTCTATATCAATTACACCTAAACAAAATTGTTAAAAAAAGTCACTGCACCTTTAACTATTTGGTAAATGTCATTAGACTTGTCCTAAATCTGAAGGCAAATCTTTAAGGAAAGTCTGACTTCTATAGTATAGCAGTTCCACTTCATCACTCTAATGATGATAGCCTTTAGAAAAATTTCACTGCATGTTGATGTGCAGTGAATTTAGGTTTTAGTAGTCCATATTGGTTTCTTTTTTTTTTTTGATTTTATTTATTTATTTGACAGACAGAGATCACAAGTAGGCAGAGAGGCAGGCAGAGAGAGATGGAGAAGCAGACTCCCAGCTGAGCAGAGAGTCCGATGCGGGGCTCGATCCCAGGAGCCTGGGACCATGACCTGAGCCAAAGGCAGAGGCTTTAACCCACTGAGCCACCCAGGTGCCCCTCCACATTGGTTTCTAAACTGAGCATACTTCTGGGGGGAAAAGAAAAGCTTTTAATTACTCAGAGTAAGAACTAAAAGTCCATTAAAAAAACTTATACATCTCCAACTTACTCATCATTAGAATTTGGAAGTGTGGACATTTTTGGCTCAAGAGTTTTGACTAATTTTCATTCTAGAGCCGCCCTCTTAGCGCAGTAGGCAGCGCGTCAGTCTCATAATTTTCATTCTAAACAGGATGTTTCTCAGGGCAAGTTTCATGTCCTTATTGCGAAGACTATAGATGAGGGGATTAAAGAGAGGAGTCATTACTGAATATACCAGTGTGAGAATCTTCTGCATCAAAGTTGGGATGCCGTATGTAGGACTCACATACATTACCATGACTGTCCCGTAAAAAAGTGACACCACAGCTAAGTGAGAACCACAGGTGGAAAAGGCCTTTCTCCGGCCAGCTGCAGAAGGGACCTGAAAAACAGTTCTGAGCAACAAGATATAGGATCGAAGAATGTACATAATAGTAAAAAAGAGAACAAAGGAGCTCTGAGTATAGAAGACAAATTCAGTAATGGGAGCTGGAGCACAAGACAGAGCCATCAGTGGGTCCATGTCACACAAGAAGTGATCAATGATATTGGATCCACAGAAGGGGAGTTGGGAGATGAAGAAAATGGGGATTGGGTAACCAAGGAATCCAATAAGCCAGCAGAGAGACACCAGAATTCTACAGAGTTTCCCAGTCATGATTGTGGGGTAGTGCAGTGGGTGGCAGATGGCCAGGTACCGATCATAAGCCATTACTGCCAGGAAGAGACATTCAGCTGTGCCCAGGGAAAAGAAGAAATAGAACTGGAGGAAGCAGCCAGAAAATGAGATGGCCTTGGTTTTGGAGAGAATGTTAACTAGCATGTTAGGAACAGTGGAGGAAGCATACCAAATCTCAAGGAAGGCAAAATTTCCCAGCAGAAAGTACATTGGGGTGTGTAGTCTTGGGTTCCATCTCACTGCACAGATGATGGTTCCATTCCCCAGCAAAGTCAAGACATAAACCAACAAAAAGAGCAAGAAGAGGAAAATCTGTATCTCCCAGCAACCAGGGAATCCCAGAAGAACAAACTCAGTTACTATGTGAATGTGTGCTGCTGACCAGTTCATGTGTCTTAAACCTATGAAGAAGAAAGACATGAGTGTAACACAAAGTTTCTTTGCTTCCTAAATGTCTCAAGGACTTTGTTGACAAGGGACCTCAAACTCTATAGGAAAATATGAGATATTTTGAGACCAGGTGGGAATAAATCTTCTTTTTTCTTTTAAAGATTTTATTTATTTGAGAGAGAGCATGAGCAGGGAGGAGAGGGAGAAGCAGGCTCCCCACTAGGCTCCATCCCAGGACCCTGAGATCTTGACCTGAGCTGTTGGCAGATGCTTAACCAACTGAGCCATGCAGGTGCCCCTCTTACCTTATTTTGAATTGACTGTGGTTCTAAATCTTAGTGTTCTTTTGCTGAGATCCAATGCAGCCAAGAATTTCCTACATCAGTGGTACAACTGGACAAGTTTCTTTCTTTTTTAATTTCTTTGGTCCTTAAGAAGATGTTTTATGATTCTGGTTTGTTTTCCTAATGTTGATTACGGGTCTTCAATGTACAAACTCATCCACTTTCTCTTACTCAGCTTACCTGTTTAAAAAAGTAAAGACAAATATTTTGAGGACAGCTGATGAGGATGGGTTAAACCTTTGGCAACAGAACGAAATTAGTTGACTTACTCATGGATATAAAACTTACTCCAGGACATTGGATTTTCAGAATAGTCTAATCAACTGAATTAATTGTTACAGACATCACTACGTTCAAGACTCAAGGCTGTTCTTAATTTCTCCTTTTAAGATTTTTTAAAAAAAATATCACTCTAACAGTTGGGCGGCACCTAAAAAATACACAAAAGACCAACCATATCAAATATCTTCTAAAGGATAAGTGAGGATATTATTTTCAATTATCTCCAATTGCAAGTGTTGGTTTTCATGTTTTTTACACATGCTACAAAAAATGAACTGTTTTACTTTTCATGTTCAGATCCTACCTAGTTAAAATAAAGAAAATGATGTTTTCAGTACAAAGTTTTAGTTCAATTAGTAAGTAATTTTGGATGTTAAAAACAAAAGGTTCTGAGATTGAATAGGGTCTTATCTGCACTTTTATCTAGTAAAATTTTATCTAGTAGAATTAATTTTGTTTTATCTAGTAGAATTAATTTTATTTTCTGAAAGGAAGAGGACATTTTCAAATATTTGGATAGGCATGTGCTTTTCAAAAATTCTTTTATTTATTTATTTATTTATTTTTATTAACATATAATGTGTTATTAGCCCCTGGAGTACAAGTCTGTGAATTGTCAGGCTTACTCATTTCACAGCACTCACCATAGCACATAACCTCCCCAATGTCCATAACCTAACTACCCTCTCCATACCCCCATCCCTCTGGCAATCCTCAGTTTGTTTTTTGAGATTAAGAGTCTCTTATGGTTTGTCTCCCTCTTGATCCCATCTTGTTTCATTTTTTCCTTCCCTACCCCCTAAACCCCTCACATTAGGCATGTACTTTTTTTTTTTTTAAAGATTTTATTTATTTATTTGACAGACAGAGATCACAAGTAGGCAGAGAGGCAGACAGAGAGAGGAAGGGAAGCAGGCTCCCTGCTGAGCAGAGAGCCCAATGCGGGGCTCAATCCCAGGACCCTGGGATCATGACCTGAGCCGGAGGCAGAGGCTTTAACCCACTGAGCTACCCAGGCACCCCTAGGCATGTACTTTTTAAGAGTATTTAAGAATTGAATAATAAGTTCCAATTTATGTGTTTAAACAACAGAGTAATCTTTAATGAATATTGGAAATCACTAAGAGTCTTAGAAATGGTAGTTTCAATATTAAGTTTTCTTATTAAATTCAGACCTCTTGCCTTATCTATTGGAAGTCACCAGTTATAACTATCAGGAATGGAAGATAAAGAAATTTGAAAGGCAAATAAGGACGAGATTTGGACTTCAAAGTTACTAGTCCCTTGGTGGTGGTTTTGAAGGAAGCATAAAAAGGAGGTTTGAGCATTCATATTCTAAATTTGCCCAGTTTTCCAATCAATGTTGACATTGTTGACATTTGTTTTCCACTTTCACGGAATAAGGTGCTCAATAGATAATTTCCAGACTGTTATTTATGAAGTATAAATAAACTAGTTTCTCTGCTGGTCAGGAACTGAGTCTAGGATCACAGATTCAAACTAGAAACCAGGGTCCTGAGATCTATGCTTCCTGTCCTTCTTTATGAAAAATGGATCATGACTGCTTAGGGCGAATAACAGTTCAAAACACTCTCCATTATACACCAACAACTTCACACTTACTTTAATTTTTCCTAACACCATACCCTGTAAAATTGACTAGCAGAAACATTATTTTTCCTGTAATCTTTGGTCAAAGTGTTGGTAAGTAATGGGATAATCAAAGGGTGGGGAGCTTAATGGAAAAGCCAGAGTAATCAGTTTTTATTTTAACCACTGATGGGCTAAACTGACTCCATAAAATTTTGCATAACTCCACCCTTGAAAGCCTCCAAAACACTTGCTCAGAATAGATAGGATATTAGAATGGAAAATTCACCATTTTATACCATAAAAATGCTATTTTCATGTTCTTGGCATTCATAAATCACTATATGAGCTATAATCCAAGGGACTAGCTTTTTCATACCCTCCTTTCTAATACAAGAAATCAACCAACCCACCAACCAACCAGCCAGCCAACCAATCAACTCACCATTCTTGGGTGGCCACCCCAAGAATAATAGTTTGATTAAATCGTTTCCTTCCACGTGTCCCTCACTTGATATACTGTCTTTTCAGGTAGTCTGAGAGAAGAATAAAACACCTGATTATTCCTGGAAAGAGATTATTTTCAGAAAGATGGTCCTTAATAATTAAAAAAATAATAGAATTGGGGAAAAATGATTCAGATAACTTACTCTGTTCATTTTACAGATAAGCTTCCCAGAGGGTACATGACTTTTTACCCAATGAATGCAAATGTCCTGTATTCACATATGGAATGTTCACACTATATTACTGCAGAGGAACAATGTCTAATTAGTAAAAGGCAGTCTGTAGTATATCATAGCAGTGGTTATAATATGGACAATTAAGGGCGCCTGGGTGGCTCAGTGGGTTAAAGCCTCTGCCTTCGGCTCAGGTCATGATCCCAGGGTCCTGGGATCGAGCCCCACATTGGGCTCTCTGCTCAGCGGGGAGCCTGCTTCTTCTCCCTTTGCTGTTCTGCCTTCTTGTGCTTTCTCACTGGTTCTGTCAAATAAATAAATGAAATCTTTCAAAAAATATGGAAAATTAGTCCCTTTCTCTTACATACAATGATGGCATTCCTGGCTCAGCTAGGAAAAAGGGATGGACACATAAAGTTGAACATAAAGGCATCATCTCCTCATTAGCTTTGATGATGAAAACTCCAGATGAGGGCATTATATGTGGTTCACTGGACTTCCTTAATTTCTGGAGGCTTCAGAAGCTTGTTTTCTAGGAGTTTACTTAGACATTTTAACATGCAAAGCAGCGTTTAATTGCAGGGATTAATCCCTCTCAGGGATTACTCTAAAATTCAGTGTCTTGCCCCAAGTGGTTTTAGTAGCTTCCTCATGTTTCCCTTGGAGTGCATCCTCTTTTCAGTCTTTGGAGTTCATCCAGGTGTTAGAAAATTAGCTCCTATAGTTTAGCTCTGTTTCGTAGCTAAACAGAGAATTCAGGGGAAATACTGAATAAATTTCAGGAGGCTTCCTTTTTTTAAAAAAAAAAATTAATTAATTAAAAAATTTTGGTATTTTTTATTATGTTCAGGTAGCCAGCATATAGCACATCATAAGTTTTTGATGTAGTGTTCAGTGATTCGTTAGTTAAGTATAATGCCCAGTGCTCATCACAGCATGTGCCCTCCTCAATACCCACCACTCTGTTACGCCCTCCCTTCACCCTCCTCCCCTCTGAAACCCTCAGATTGTTTCCCAGTGTCCATAGTCTCTCATGGTTCATCTCTCTCTCTGATTTCTCCCCCTTTGGATTTCCCTCCCTTCCCCTATGGTCCTCCGTGCTATTGCTTATGTTCCAAATATGAGTGAGACCATATAATAATTGTCTTTCTCTGCTTGACTTACTTCACTTAACATAATCCCTCAGGAGACTTTCTATTGCAGAGATTGCATTCCATTAAAGATTCATCCTCTGTGGAGATTAGTGCAATAAATGGAAGTTTTGCCCATGACTCAAATTCTGAAACTGAATATGCTTGTGAATAAATTCTTAAGTGGTGTTGTAACAGAGAAATCTGAAACTATATTCTGTTAGTCACTTTAAAGTTAAATCTACTGAATTTTTCTGGAGTCTTCCACTGTAATGACAAGGTGGTTGGTAACAGGTAAGGAACTGTCTTGTGTGACTGAAATCCAAGATGGCAGGAGCCATTTAATAGACTGAATTGGTCAAATTGTCAGTTTCCATTATGATTTCCCTTTCTAAGAGTGGGGAATTTGAAATCAGTGCAAACAGAAGAGATTTTTTTTATCACTGGTCTTTTGTTTTTCTTCTTAAAAAAATTGAGGTTTCTTCTGAGGATCTTCTTAAACCACATCTTTAAATATGACTCTTAGGTAAAGGTGACAGTGATGATCAATGAGAAAATCTGCATTGCTGGTTACTGAGGTAGCTTGTATGTGAACTTGATATTCAAGGACATTCTACACCATTTCTCCATTGAGTATTTTTGGCTCCTTTGTTAAATATTAGTTGACCATATTTGTAAGGGTTTCTTGGCTCTTGATTCTGTTCTGTTGGTTTATGTGTCTATTTTTGTGCAAATACCATACTGTTTTGATTAATATAGCTTTGTAGTATAGCTTGTAATCAGGAAATGTGATGCTTCCAGCTTTGTTCTTTCTTAGAATTGCTTTGCATATTCAGGATCTTTTGTGGTTCCACTCAAATTTTAGGCTTCCCCCCACTCCTATTTCTGTGAAAAGACACCATTGGAATTTTGATAGGAATTGCATTGAATCTTTTGATGACTTTGGACAGTCATTTGAACATTTTTACAATTGTAGCTCTTTCTGTCTGTGATTAGGGAATACCTTTCCATTTATCAGTGTCCTTTTTTCAGTTCCTTTCATCAAAGTCTTATAGTTTCCAGTGTACAGATCTTTCACCTCCTTGGTTAAATTTATTCTTAAGTATTTTATTGTTTTTGATGTTATTGTAAATGGGAGTATTTTATTTATTTTCAGATATTTCATAGTGTATATAAATACAAATGATCTCTGTATGTTGATTTTGTATCCTACAACTTCACTCAACCTGTTGAGAGTTCTAATAGTTTTTTGGTGGGGTCTTTAGGACTTCCTTTATATAAGATCATGTCATCTGCAAAAACAATTTACCTTTTTTTCTGATTTGGTGCCTTTTATTTCTTTTTCTTGTCTGGTTGCTCTGGTTAGGACTTCCAGTACTATGTTGAATAGAAATGGCAAGCGTGGATACCATGATATTGTTTTTGACCTTAGCAGAAAAGTTTTGACCTTTTACCATTGAGTACGATGTTTTTTGTGGGCTTGTCGTATATGACTTTTATTAAGTTGAAGTGTGTTTTTTCTCCACTTACATTTTTAAGAGTTTTTTTTTTTAAATCATGAAAGGATGTCATATTTTGCCAAATGCTTTTTCTACATCTATTGAGATGATCATGTGGTTTTTATCCCTCCTTTAGTTAATGTAGTATATCACATATATTGATTTACTTATGTTAAACTATCCTTGTATCCCAGGGATGATTCTAACTTGATCATAGTGTATGATTCTTTTAAAGTATTGTTGAATTTGGTTTTCTAATATTTTGTTGAAAATGTTTGCCTGTATATTCATCAGGGATATTGGCAGTAGTTTTCTTTTTGAATAGTCTCTTTTTAAAAAAGATTTTATTTATTTTAGAGGGTGGGGAGGAGCAGAGAGGGAGGGACGGGGGGAAGGAGAGGCACAAGCAGACTCCACACTGAACACAGAGCCTGACATAAAGCTCGATTTCATGACCCTGAGATCATGCCTGAGCCAAAACCAAGAGTTGCACACTCAACTGACTGAGCCACCCAGGCTCCCCTTGTAGTGTGGTTTTCTTTGGTTTTGGTAATGCTGGCCTCGTATTCCCCCTCAGGACCAATAATTTGGCAGCCATCCATGGTCAAAAGTGCCTTTGTGGGAGCTTTGGGATCTAGAAAAGAGATTGTGAAACCCCAGTGTATCTCACGATCAAATAGGGCCACTTTGTATAGGCAGACCCATGCCCAGGTGGGCAAACTCACTGATCTAATCCCTGGGTACAGATTTGGAAACAGCCCCATCTCCCTGTGGACTTTGCTAAACCATATTTGGTCTTGGTCTTCCCACCAATACCAGCCATCCACCAAAGGACCTGGTAGAAGCCACATTCGCCTGTGCCACAGGTAGCAGTCCTGCCAACCTCAGTCTGGCTGTGGACCTTGAAGTGGCCTGTGACCCAGTTCTAGTCCCTTTTAGCCTCTAGTTGTATATGCCAAGTCCATGTCCCTGAAGCAGGCCCTTTGAGCTTGGTCTATCTGTAGATCCTGAAATGGCCTTTTAATTGAGTCACAGGCCAGGAGCACTCCTGCTGTCAACCATCAAAAAGTAAAAATACTTAGGAATAAATTTAATCAAGGAGGAGGAAAGATCTGTACACTGAAAAGTTTAAGACATTGATGAAAGAAATTGAAGAAGACATAAATAAATGGAAAGATATCCTGTTCATGGATTAGAAGAATTAATATTATCATAATGTCCATACTACCAAAAGTCATCTATAGACCTAAAGCAATCCTTATCAAAATTTCAATGGCATTTTTTCACAGAAGTAGAAAAAACAACGTTAAACTTTGTATGAAAAATTTGAAACCACAAAAGACCCAAAGAGCCAAAACTATGGAATATTGTTCAGCCATAAAAAAGAAGGAAATTTTGCTATTTGTGACAACATGAATGAAACTGGAGGATGTAGTGCTAAGTGAAATAAGCCAAACAAAGAAAGATAAATATTGGGTGATTTCACTTATACGGGGAATCTAAAAAAGTTGAACTCATCAAACCAGAGAGCAGAATGGTGAGCGTCAGGGGCTGGTGGCCAAGGATGGGGGTGGTAGTGGAATGGGGAGATGTTGGTCAAAGGGTACAAACTTTGTTATTTTTTAAAAAATATTTTATTTATTTATTTGACAGATAGAGATCACAAGTAGGCAGAGAGGCAGGCAGAGAGAGAGGAAGGAGGAAGCAGGCTCCCTGCTAAGCAGAAAGCCCGATGTGGGCCTCAATCCCAGGACCCTGGGACCATGACCCGAGCCAAAGGCAGAGGCTTTAACCCACTGAGCCACCCAGGCGCCCCAAACTTTCAGTTATAAAGTGAGTAAGTTCTGGGGCGTTAATATGCAGGGTGGTGACTATAATTAATAATATTGTATTGCATACTAGAAATATGCCAAGAGAATACATCAAGTGTTCTTATTACACAAAAGTGTAATTGTGAAAGGTGATAAATGTGTTAATCAACTTGAGATGGTACTCATTTCCTCACAATGCATACATATATTAAATCATCATCTTGTATATCTGCAAAAAATTCACTGTACAACTTAAATATATATACTTTTTATTTGACAATCACACCAAGAAGAAAAATGAAGGAGAAATATAATACTTTCTTATAAAAACAAAACTGAGGGAATTCACTGCCAAGTAGACTTGCACTATGAATAATGTTTAATTTTTTCAGGCAGAAGTAATGTGACACCAGACAGACACATAATCCACCAAAGAAATGAAAAGCATTGGGAATGGAATAAAAGAAATATATATGGCAGCAATATTTTTTGTTTATGGCATAAGTAAAAGCAGAATTTATGACAAAAAAAATCGCCCAAAGGATGAGAATGAGGAATTGAGGATATACTTGTGTAAATCTCACTCACAACACTTTAAGTAGTGGTATTATTTGAAGTTAGACTTTGATTAAATATTTTTAATCCTAAAACAACAATTTAAAATATTTTAAAAAGATATAAATAATAAGGAAATGATGGAGTTAAAGTGGATTCATAAAAACTAACACAATAGGAGACAGAAAAAGAACTGAATAGATAGAATAAATAGAATGCAATTAGCAAGAAGGTAATTTTAATTCAACCATATCTGAAATTAGATTAGACATAAATGATCTAAAGAAACCAAAAGTCTGGGATTATAAATTAGAAAAAAAAAGAAGACCCAACAATATGCTATCTACAAGAAATCTACTTTCAAATAAAAATGATAAATTAAAAGTAAAATAAAATCTAAAAATAATAAGGAAAATGCTAGAAAAACATACTATTCAAACATTAAGCAGAAGAAAGTTGGAGTAGCTACATTAATATTAGACAAAGTAGACCTCATAATGAGGAACATTACCAGAGAAAAGGACATTACATGATTCAAAAGGGGCCATTTCTTGCAGAAGATATAACAGTTCCAAAGGTAGGAGGTACCCAACAACAGAGCTTCAAAATACATAAGCAAAATCTGATCAAGATGAAGTTAATTCAAACAGTGAATTTTACTGTATATAAAGTAAAAAGAAATACATTTTAAGATTTTTATTTATTTGTTTGACAGACAGAGATCACAAGTAGGCAGAGAGGTAGGCAGAGAGAGATTGGAGGAAGCAGGCTCCCCGCTGAGCAGAGAGACCAATGCAGGGCTCCATCCCAGGACCCTGGGATCATGACCTGCTGAGCCAGCCAAGTGCCCCAAAAAATACATTTTAAAAATAGAATATATAAAATATTCCACTTATATAAAGTTTTAAAACAAGTAAATCTATTTTTTAGTGGATGGAAAAAAAGTATAAGCAAAGAAGTTTACAAGAGAAGTTAGGGGGAGAATTAGGTGTGATAAAAAACAAATGGACTTCCAGAGTTCTTGAGAAGCCCTACTTGTCTTTGGTAGTGACTATTGGATGTTTGCTTTATATTCATTATACTTTACACATATGTTTTGTGCATTTTATGCTACATATTGTATTTTATAGGAAAGTTGTAAAAAATAAATTTTTAAATAAAACCATGGGGAACCTAATTGAATAAATTCTTTTTGAAGTATCATGCTATGTAAAATTTTGCTTCTCTGATTCATATTGTCTCATATAAGTAGAACAATATAATTTATCTAGCTTTCTATATCACTTTAGATTCTAGGGTGCTCAAAGGTATTTATTCTGAAATTAAAATTTTATTTACTATCTGTTGTCTCTCATAATATTATGTTTCTTTTTTTTAATATTATATTTCTTATGTATCATGAGTGTGCTGGTATGTCATATGTTTTATTAAGTTTTTTGTTCTTCATTTGGGTGTTTATTTATACCTACTATATCTTCTGACAGAAGTCTGACAGCATTTTTTTAAGACATCCATTTTTTAAAAAATTTTTAATTTTTTAAATTTTTTATAAACATATGATGTATTTTTATCCTCAGGGGTACATGTCTGTGAATCGACAGGTTTACACACTTCACAGCACTAACCATAGCACATACCCTCCCCAATGTCCATTACCACACCTCCCTCTCCTGATCCCCCTCCCCCCAGCAACCCTCAGTTTGTTTTGTGAGATTAAGAGTCACTTATGGTTTGTCTCCCTCCCGATCCCATCTTGTTTCTTTTCTTCTTTTCCTACCCCCCCCCAATCCCCCATGTTGCATCTCCACTTCCTCATATCAGGGAGATCATATGATAATTGTCTTTCTCCAATTGACTTATTTCACTAAGCATGATACCCTCTAGTTCCATCCACGTCATTGCAAATGGCAAGATTTCATTTCTTTTGATGGCTGCATAGTATTCCATTGTGTATATATACCACATCTTCTTTATCCATTCATCTGTTGATGGACATCTAGGTTCTTTCCATCGTTTGGCTATTGTAGATATTGCTGCTATAAACATTCGGGTGCATGTGCCCCTTCAGATCACTACGTTTGTATCTTTTTAAAAATTTTTTTTAAAAATTTATTTATTTGTCAGAGAGAGAGGGAGAGAGAGAGAGAGGGAGCACAGGAAGACAGAGTGGCAGGCAGAGGCAGAGGGAGAAGCAGGCTCCCTGCCGAGCAAGGAGCCCGATGTGGGACTCGATCCCAGGACGCTGGGATCATGACCTGAGCCGAAGGCAGCCGCCCAACCAACTGAGCCACCCAGGCGTCCCACTACGTTTCTATCTTTAGGGTAAATACCCAGTAGTGCAATTGCTGGGTCATAGGGTAGTTCTATTTTCAACTTTTTGAGAAATCTCCATGCTGTTTTCCAGAGCAGTTGCACTAGCTTGCCTTCCCACCAACAGTGTAGGAGGGTTCCCCTTTCTCCGCATCCTCGCCAGCATCTGTCATTTCCTGACTTGTTAATTTTAGCCATTCTGACTGGTGTGAGGTGGTATCTCATTGTGGTTTTGATTTGTATTTCCCTGATGCCGAGTGATGTGGAGCACTTTTTCATGTGTCTGTTGGCCATTTGGATGTCTTCTTTGCAG
>PISX010030543.1:0-18590 GCA_004024625.1 Mellivora capensis | reverse complement strand
ATGAACATTTTTTCATGTGTCTGATAGCCATTTGTATGTCTTCATTGGAGAAGTGTCTGTTCATATCTTCTGCCCATTTTTTGATGTGATTATCTGTTTTGCATGTGTTGAGTTTGAGAAGTTCTTTATAGATCCTGGATATCAACCTTTTGTCTGTACTGTCATTTGCAAATATCTTCTCCCATTCCGTGGGTTGCCTTTTTGTTTTGTATTTAAGTATACTATTCCTGAAGTCCTTGAGGGTATGAGGGCAGCTGACTTATTTCAAGTCCATTCTGACAACAGTATGTGGACCTTCCTATTCAACTGAGACTGAGAATAGGTTTTCATTTCTCTGTTACTTTAATTACTCTGTTACTTTCATTTCTCTGTTACTTTAAGTCCTTACTCTAAGGTCACAAAACCTAAGTTCAAGATCACTAGGATTCAGCAGAGGATTTATGTGTAAAAGTTGCTTATTGCTATGGATTCCCTTTTGGACATAGTTTTTGCCTTCTAGGACTTGTTATTTCCTTGTCTACTCAACCATACTTTTTTTTATCCAGCATTTTTAACTGTTATTGGGAGGGTCTGGCAAGGTATATACTTTACTGTGCCACCAGAAACAGAAGTTACAATTTGTCAAATCTCCAAAAGACAAAAATATTAAAATCAGTTAAATTATATTCTCCCAAGGTAGCACACACATCAGAAATACAGCACTATTACCCCAAATTGTATGTTGTTGCTTGTGATCGATCTTCCATTCAAACTATCCTCTCCATACCTTTTCTTTGTAGCTAAGTTTAAACTATCTTCAGTGCTCAAGTTCAAACCTCCAATTTAAAGTCTGTCTGAATATTCTAGCCAACATTAATTTGAAATATTTCTCTCTCACATACTAGATACAGAAGTATGTTATATTCCAAATTAAAGAATTAATTATCATCTCTATTTTCTATACTGGGAAACTGAGCCTAAGACTACATAAGTGGGGCCGCCCCGAGATTAGGGCTTCAATCTTTCTGCCGATTCCTCACCTTGGGGCTGCAATAACAGAGAACACCAAATATTACTTATTTCTTTGCAGCTTGCAATTTTATCCCCAGAAATGTGAACAGTTGTTGTTCTTAAGGGTAGCTTGGAATGGAGGCTATTTTAACCACCAGATTGTATTTATTAGTAGCCCCAATCAAAAGGAATCCGAAAACATGCAATCTAAGTAAAAAAGTAGGCCTGTTCACATCCTACTTCAACTGTGAAAGAGAAGTAAGTTTTACCCAAAAGGTTCACAACAGGCCCTTGGCACTTTATGTTTCTGAACAGCCTGTCCTCTAACTACAGAGGATTTGATCTTTTTTTTTTTTTTTTTTAAACCTGTGCCTCACCCTTCAGGAACAGCAGCTACAACTCAGCTTCATCCTTCCTCTTTTTCCCATTCTTGTTCCCTGAGAGTCTCTGCAGAGTGTAGATGATGTACCAGGTCATGGTAGAGTCTGGTTTTAGGAACCCTGCTCACAGTCATACTAGTACCACTGACCTTGCTCTTAAAAATCAATGACAGGGAAAACAGCATTTTGAAGACTTAGCAGTATAAAGTATGTACATTCTAATACAGCTCCACTTGCATGATATGCACGATGTTAATGTCTCACTGAATTACTTTGTAGGAATTAAAAATTCCTCTTGAACACATCCCTTCCTCTAGGTTCACATCTGCTCTGTACCGTGAAAATATTAGCACGAATAACCCCAGGAATTTCCTCCAATGTAACATCTGATCACCATGTCATTTTCTTTCCCCTGTCTACTCACACTTGGTTGCACTCCTGTTGATTTTTGTCTCTTTCAGGTGTGTTCCTCCATTGCCCTAATATATGTCTACAACTTGAGAACAGAGACTATCTGTCCCCTGCTGGCCATTCCTCATGGCACCAATAACAAGAGCACAGGGCAGGCGCACAGGGAGTGTGTGTCGGACCAGGTCCATGGGCCTGAGTCAGGGGCCACTGTTCCCGGGAGCTCCTCACTCAACCTCATACCCCATATTCCAGTGTACCTTGGGAAGCCAGACCAGACCTGGCTTTCTTGTCACATATGCCCTGTCCTGCCAGAGCTGTGACTTCCCCTAGCATGGTGAGATCAGATCACACCAAGGGTTAGGGACCCCCATTCACAGCAACCAGTAAATACCAACAAATACCCACAGCCACTCACTCTTTTCCATAAACCCCTCTCTACTAACTGTGCAGCTTAAAATTAAATGTCATCTACCTGCCCTGTTACAGATTTCAATTTACTTAAATTCACCTAATAACAAAGGTGTGTGTAATATTGATGTGAAAAGGGGTTCAGGAAAGACAAACGGATTCCCAAGGTCACACAACAATTATTTTTTAAAGACTTTATTATTTGACAGACAGAGATCACAAGCAGGCAGAGAGGCAGGCAGAGAGAGAGAGAGAGGAGGAAGCAGGCTCCCCGCTGAGCAGAGAGCCTGATGCGGAGCTTGATCCCAGGACCCTGGGATCATGACCCAAGCCGAAGGCAGAGGCTTTAACCCACTGAGCTACCCAGGCACTCCCCCCCTCGTTTTTTTTAAGATTTTATTTATTTATTCATACAACAATTTAATAGCAGAGTCAGCTCTGGTGTGCCATGCGCTTCTACGATCAAAACATCCCATTACGCTACGGAATATTGCGCAGCTCACAGGGTCTTGCTCAGGGAAAGGATGAAGAACAGCTTTCCACGTCTTCCCCATTCCCCCCACCCCCGACCCCAAGCAGCCCTAGCACCAGGTCTGTGATTTCTTGGATGATTGGTATTAGGCATCTTGTAGGCTTCTGTGGGAGACACAGACAGAGACTCATGGGGCTGTATTTGTACTTGTGTCATCATTTCACGTGTGTTCATGGCTCAGAAGACCTGTTGTGAATGATGAAACAGAAATTTGTCTTCACTGCACTCCGGGATTTCATGGTAAAAGCTCAAATGCCTGTGGGGCACCAGGTATTTTTGTTCGGGATTCAATTTAGACACAGGCAGAGCCCTTGTCTCTTTGTAACTTCCCCATATTCTGACCCCAGGAAATTATCCCAAGTAATATTTGGAGCCAAAGGAATCTCAAATTTACTTGTTTGGAAATTTTAGAAGGGCCAAATTTTTAAAGTACAATTTTTTTTTTCTCAAATTAAAAAGAAAAAAAATCCCTCTAATGACCTCCTGTCTTCATTTGGGTTCCTAGAACAGTGGTTTATAAGCAACACAAATGCACTTCTCACAGTTCTGGAGACTGGGAAGTCCAAAACCAAGGTACTAGCAGACTTCATGTATGCTTCACAGACACCCATCTTCTCCCTCTGTCCTCACATGGTGGAGGGAACAAGGGAGCTCTCTGGGTCTCTTCTGTAAGGTCACTAATCCCACTTATGAGAGCTCACTCTTAGGACCTGATCCTCTCCTCAAGGCCCATCTCCCTGGGGTTTAGGCTTCATCATACGAATCTGGGGCAGCGGGGAGGACACAAACATTCAGCCCTATAGCACTTGCCTTATTGGAAAAACAAAACAACGCAAAATCTGTTATGAAAACCAAAGATGCAATTTTTTTTGTCACTGTCATTGCTGGGAAAGGCAATTTAGTGGGATAAAGAAGTAACTAGAAAATTGCACAGTGACGGCCAAGCTTCACTTTCTGGAGTCTGTCTTATCACCTTCCCACACTCTGACTCCAGCCTGTTGGGCTTAAGGATGTTTCTAATATGTTATTTTCCATCACCCACTTCCTAATAATATTGACTTAGCCCAAGAATATTTTTGTACATTTGCAACATGCCAAGCATGGCAGCAGCGACTCAGCATTCAGTTCTCAGTTACCTAATTTATTTGTCTGCCATTCAAATAAGGCAGGTATTATCTCCAATAAGAAAGCCGGGGCTCAAAGGGGCCAGATTACTCGCCTAGGGTCATGGAAACAGTAAACAACAGAGTATGAACTCGGACACACTGAACCAGAGTGCCCCTCCCAGACATCAGGCCACATCAGCTGTCAAAGGCCACCCACTGCAGCACTCGCAAACTAGAAATCTTAGGAAAATTAACGGGCAAGAATCAGTTATGCCTCCTGTGTGCCGTCATCATATTTAGATGCCTCTGTTCGGAATACCAAGAGAATATTATGCCTCAATTTATCTGAACGCCAAGTTAATTCTTACCTACGCGGTATGTGCACACACACAAAGTACTTGCAATGAGAACATAAATCAGGTCAAAGAAGGTTCAAGATCACTTATTCCTACTCTTTCAGTTTCAGAACACCAAGAGCTAACACTTATTAAGCATTAACTATGAAATATAGCAAGTGACGAACATTTTTGCAGGCTCTGCCTCATTCAAATCTCCGGACAACACCATCATTATCGACACTTGACAGAGAAAGTTTAAGGGTAAAGCAAGAAACAAAGTAGCTTAAATCCAACTAGAAGATCTCCAGGGGTGACTGGGGGGGTGGGGGCAGTGAGTAGAGTCTGAGTCTTGGTTTTGGCTCAGGCCCTGATCTCAGGGTCCTGGGATTGAGCCCACATCAGGCTCCGCACTTTACTGAGTCTCTTTCCATTTTTCTCTCCTTCTTCCTCTGGCCCTACCCCCAGCACTATCTCTCTAAAATAAAACATTAAAAAAAAATTTTTTTAAAGGCCTCTATGTAACAGTCACCTGCCTGCAAAAGGAGGCGATCAGGATTTGTAGAACAGGCACACATTTTATTGCTGAGCTGGGATACGAATGCAGGCCTCTGTCTGTCCATGCTGCCAAGGGCGCTCTGCCCCCAGATACAACCTTAGGTTCCTCGGTGTACCTTATGGTTAAGTTGCCAACCGCTAAGACCGAGCCTGTGAGAGACGGGCTTCAAACTTACTCCTTTCAGGTTCCTAGGACTTCACAAGCCGCCTGGGCTGGTTGCCATTTAGAACGACCTCGTCACAGTGCTGATTTCTGGGTTAACCACTAATAGTCATGAATACAATAATAAAAGTGATTGAAAACGATGATGATGATGATGCTTTCACTGGTTTCCCTTCCGAGGAGCCTCCCTTGTCAGAGAACAAGTTTGAGGGGAGAACACATCTGAAATCTGCCATGAAAAGGCTTAGCAGGCAAATCATTCTATGTGCATCTGCTTTGATGTTTGCATTTGCTGTAAGACGATATGAATTCCACATGACACCTCAACCAAGAAAGCGTGGAATCTGAAATCTGCACTGTTAACAGTCATACAACTGAGCTCTGATAAATAACCTCAAGTAATTGGACACTTAATGGGCCATTAAGACCATTTCTGTTCCCACCTACCTGTGTGGCCAATTTTATTGTTAGAAAAGCCTGGCACCATCTTCCAGGTCTAGACCGTGAGAGGAAGATGCCACCTAGCAGCAGAATAGTGACCATGTTTACAGACAGCATTAATGGAGCTCCTCATTTGGTCTTACTTAACGGCATGCCTCTTCGGTCAGTTACGTGGAGATTTCAAGCTCTGTTGACACATGGTGGTGGAGGGGGGCTGCGTACATGCCTCCTCTGCTCTCTGTACTCTTTCTCAGTCTCCATTTCCATAAAGGATGAATGTTTATTCTCTGGAACATTTTATACACAAAATAGTCCTGCCTCAGAAGAAGGAATTAATCCTTGGAAGGGGGGAAAAAAACTAATCTCTGAGAAAGAGGATTGAGACCGAGCATCCTAAATTTAAGACTCAGGGGTATGACCCTAGGCAGTGAGTCAGATATCAAATATGGAATATTGCCATAGCTGAAAAAAAAGGGCGAAACATCTTTTCATAAAGGGATATTTCTTACTTCCAATTTCCTATCACCAATCGCTTTAAGAAAAAGGCAGTATCCACATGGCATAAAATAGCTCTTACACGTGCAAATTTTCAGAGTAAATGTTATTTTTTTCTTTCCCCAAGTTTTTATTTAAATTCCAGCTAGTTAACATACAGTGTAATATTAGTTTCAGGTGTACAGGTTAGTGATTCGTCCCTTCCATACAACACCCAGGGCTCATCACAAGTACATTCCTTAATACCCACCTCTCCTATTTCACCCATCCCCCATCCACCTCCTCTATAGTTAAGAGTCTGTTTCTTGGTTTGTCTCTCGTTTTCCCCCTTCGCTTTTTTTTTTTTTTAAGATGTTATTTATTTATTTGAGAGAGAAAGCACACAAGTGTGGAGGGGTAGGGGTGGAGAGGTGGATAAGCAGAAGGATAAGCAGACTCTCCACTGAGAGGGGAACCCACCTTGGTCCCAGGACCCTGAGATCATGACCTGAACTGAAGTCAGATGGTTAACTATCTGAGCCACCCAGGTGTCCCTACTCTTTTGTTTTGTTAAATTCCACATATAAGTGAAATTATATGGTATTTGTCTCTCTGACTTATTTCACTTAATACTTGCTAGATCCATCTAAAATCTTATTTTTATTTGTGATCCAAAACTATACCTTACCATAAGCATAAAGTTTCACTGAATAAATATATATAAATTATTTAGAGCATGCTCTGGTATACCTAAGACATGTTATCCTAAGCGTCTTTATTCCTTCTGTTCCAGACAAGCTAGTACTGATCTCCTGAGACAACACACAGGGATCCTATACCATCTATATGTCAGAGCAGAGTATGTGGCTGCTGGGGCAAGATACAGATTGACATAAACCAATGGTTGGAAGAAATCCTCAGGGCTCCAACTCTAGCCAGGCTCAAAATAGATGGACAGTACCCTTATCACATGTTCACCAGCTTCTATTCACGTCCCTTAAAATCCAGAGCTTACTTACACCCACACACGGTCAACGTATGACTAATAGATCAGCTAAAACACATCTCTACCAAACTTCCCAGAGGCAATCCACAACTGCCTCTTAAAATCACACAGAGCAAGCCCAACACTTCTTTTATATATGGAAGATGCTAAAAGTTTACTCAGACATTTGTCACCTGAGTGACAGTACTCTTGGTTAGTACGGTCTGAAGATTCAGGAGTGGCTGCCCATATCATTCTTCCCTTGGGCAACTGAGCAATGAGATGGCTATTGGGCATTACCTTTGTGTCTCTTCTCTAGAGCCTTTAAATGTGACTCTTTTCTAAATGACCCTCTTTTAGTCATAACTAATATTTATGAGCATTTTAGACTTTGACATAACTATACAACCTACAAGTCATTACAATTATAATTTAATCTTCACAATGACCCTATAAGGATTACATTTCCCATCTTACATATGAAGGAATAATGGGTTAAGTTTACTATACCCAAGTTCACTTAATTATTGAGTTTCAAACATACTTTTGTCCAACTGCAAATATATCCTCAACGATACTATTTTATGGAGACCTGAAAATCCCTTTCTTTTCTCATCTACTTTTGAATCACGCATGCTCTTTAAAAAGCCCTTGTTCTTTGAACATATCCAGCAGTCCATTAATGTGAGGCTCATTAGAAATGGACCCCCAAAGCAAGGTTCAGTGAAACAAGGCCCAAGATAAGGGCTGAGGAAGGAAGATGACAAGTGTTTCTTAGGCATCTGTGGGTGCCAGAGCACCCAGAGATAAAGGTACTCTTCGTAGGACATCATAAAATGCTTGCAAGTCCACCATATGGATAAATAATGATTTTATGGCCTTAAAAGTTGAGTTCTGTATTTGTGGCACAAAATCAGTCATTAACTGGGATTCGCTTCCAGAAATTCACTTGATATACACATGTATTTTTTCACTTGAAAATATTTTGACCCCTCTCCATGTATCAGGCATTTTATCAGAAGATATAGAGATGGTGGTAAAGAGGAAAGTCATGGCCCATATTCTCACAGAACTTGCTTTCTTACTGGGAAGGAAGACAACTCAATAGCTGCGTTTTAGCCTTTTACGTTTTACTACATTTTATTGGTAAGTGGTAGGGTAGCTTTTATGGGAGAAACAACCAAGTCCCAAGGATAGCATAGAAGAGTCAGGATGGTTGCTCTGGAGGAAAAGTAAAGCTTCTGATAATGAGTAAGAATGATCTAAATGAGAGGGAAAGTGCACATTCAGGAACAAAGCATCCTGTGACCAGAGCTCAGAAACTGATGGGAAAAGGTGACATGGGATTCTAGGAATGGTAGCAGGGGACAGACTAGGAAGTATTTTGGTCTCCAGTCAAGACAACAAAAATCACTCTAAATATTTCAAAATGAACAGAATGTGACCCAAGGAATTGATTTTACTGGGGATGAAGGGCTGGAAACAAAGGACAAGTGAGAACCCGTAGAGCTTCAATAACAGAGAGGCTCTGCACACTCTAGGCTGAAGGAGCATATGGAGGAGGTGGCCTTACAGGAGCCCTGGGAGTAGGGCCAGCTGGTAAATTCAGGAACCACAGGGGCTCTTCCTGGCAAGAGCTAGAACCACACAGCTGCTACCAGAAATGCCTCAGGAGGCAGGAAGAGAGGAAGAGAAGCACCCTGGCTTCTCCCCTTCTGCTAACTTTTCAGTCAGCCCTCCCTGGAAGCCCCATGGTGAGGGAGGCATAGTCTCATGCAACAGCAAGAAGGGCTGAGACTGTGCAACAGCGGTCTGAGAACAAATGGAGTGTGTAGCCCTTACCTGTGCGCAAAGAAGCCTTTGAGGGGTCACTCCTTTTGTGTACTGCAAGGGCTCCTAACCGAAAATCAGGGGCAAGAATCAATGCTTAGAGACAGTTATGAATGAAGAAATGTAAACGGAGACAATTATGGCCATCACCCTGTTTTCATTAAAGTTGGAGATAATCCTCACTCCGTGGCGCTCTGTGGCCAGCCCTGAGTAATAACCTGCGTTCTCTGGGACAGGAGACTGATATCACTGGACCAGAGTGTGAGCTCCGAGTGCAGAACTCAGGATGGTGGTCTCAGAAAGCAGGGAGGAGATAATCGGAACTCAGGGAACTCAGTGAGAAACGAGGACCAGAGAAGGAATCTGGAAGGAGCGGAGAGGTACTCCTTACCCTGGTTCACTCTTACTTTCTCCATTGTAAGGTATTCTCCAGCCACCCTCAGTCATCTCTTCCGAATGACTAGACCTGCAGTGTTGTCCCATGGGAGCGTCTGGGAGGATGCAAGGGTTCCATATCTGCACAGTCTGATACCTCAGCCACTTGCCACGTGTGACCGCACAAGCATGTGAAAATATGGGTAGGACTTGTTTCTAATTTTATTAATTGTAAATGGATTTAAAATTTAAATAGCTCCATGTGGTCAATGGCTAGTGCATTGACCAACACAGCTGAGACTCCTACTGTCAGTTGTGTGGTAACGATTTGGACCATTTTAAAGTTACCCAGATCTTTCCATTCCCACTCTTCTTTATCCTAGCTGCCAACTTAAGGTAAATTGCAGAATGCTATCAAACCAGAGTTTCCTCGTCTTTAAAAATTGGAATAACAGTAGATTCCCATTAAGGATTGGAAGGATAAGACAGAAAAGTAAATAAATTAGCCAGCCCAATACAGAGCTTTAGGAAGTTTCCAATAAGGCTATGTATGGTTTCCACTACGATACTCCCTTCTTGGAGCACTGCCGAGAGTGTTTTTAGATAGATAAAAAAACAAGAAAAATAAAATTAAGATAAATTCAAAAGAATAAAATATAAATTTTTATATGAAAACTGTAAGAACTCCTGTGTCTAAATGTCTCTGACTCTTTCAAAGTACCTATCTTGTTTAAGTAGCACCGGCATTGCCTGAATAACTTTAGACCAACTCTTTCTCAAAATTGCCTCCAGAGTCATTTTCCAAGACATGTAAGAACACTGCATCGGCATTTAGTTGTGTTCCTAGCTTTTGAGTCATTTTTATATTAACCTCTTTTTAAAAGTATATATTTTGTATTAAAATATAAAAGACATAAGAAAGTAAAAATGTCCTACAAACCCACCAACAGGAATTACGAAGTATTAACACATTATATGCTTTTCTTCATGTTCCTTTAAAAATAAAAAACACAATATTTTACACACAACTTAGGATCCTAAATTTTTCACAATATTCTCATATAAGTATGTTTATGGCATTAATTATTCATTAAAATGTTTTTCTAAATGGTTGCAAAATATTCTATCATATGGATATATCATACCACATGAACTACTCCTATGTAGCTGCTATTTTTTTTTTTCAACAAAAAATATTTCCAGGCACTTGGGTGGCCCAGGTCATGTCTCAGGGTCCTTGGTTTGAGTCCCACATCGGGCTTCCTGCTCAGCGGGGATCCTGCTTCTTCCTCTCCCTCTGCCTGCCTGCCCACCTCCACTCCCACCCCCACCAGTTGTGCTCTCTCTGTCAAATAAACAAATAAAACCTAAAAAAAAAAATCAAAAAACAAAAACAATCCTAATTTTTAAGTCCTGGCTTTAAGTGCTTTTTGTTTTTTCCAAAATATAACTTAGTATGAAAGATAGGGAAAGATAAAGGAGAGTACCAGTTATCACATATCTGCTATAGAACAAGCTTATTGGATATACTATCTCATTTAGTCCTACAACTCTTGAGATATGTAATATTATGCCCCCAAACTTTAGCCTTTCAGGTATAAAATTGCAAAAAGTTTAAGTCGTTCTACCATATATTTAGGAAGGGTCTGAACCAAAATTTGAATCCAGGAAAATCTGATTCCCAGTCCATACTTTACATGAGCGCCTGATAGCCATTGGGTGGCTTCAGCAGAAATATTATGACAATATGGGGCGCCTGGGTGGCTCAGTGGGTTAAGCCTCTGCCTTCGGCTCATGTCATGGTCTCAGGGTCCTGGGATCGAGCCCCACATCGGGCTCTCTGCTCCGCAGAGAACCTGCTTCCCCCTCTCTCTCTGCCTGCCTCTCTCCCTATTTGTGATCTCTGTCTGCCAAATAAATAAAAATATTTAAAAAAAGAAATATTATGACAATTCCAAAATATATGTGTCATTTTGTATAACTTGTTCAATTCCCAGAATATTCACACCGGTGGCTATGGCAGAAAAGAGGCAGAGGGTTAGAAGTAATGTGGCTCATGCTAATTAAAAAACATAAAACCATTTTTTTTAACTTGACTTCTTCAGAAGATTGTCCCTGTCAAATATGCCTGAACATATCAGTCAATCCCATGGCAGCATTTCACTCTCCCTGGCAACCAGGACCTTTCTGCAACTGCCCAAAGTGACAGTTTGAGCAGTTTTAATTAACAGGCATGATTAGGCTGGAGGACATTATTTCCCTAAATGCCAATCAGTCTCGTTCACCCTTTCAAAGGATCCCAAAGATTGCAAACGGGACTGCTGCTGGCGGTGGGATACTCAGCCCTCAGGCTGGCGAAGCCCAGCATTCCAGACTCCACCTGGCTGTAAACCAGCCGGGATCAGGAACGGACTTGGACAAATGGTACAGAAGCCCTTTAATACCTGTCCAAGAAACAATCACAACCAGAAGCTTCTCCAGTTTCTGGGATTTCATTTCCGGAGAGAGGGGAAGCTGGCCAGTTAGCAATTCTGTTTCTCTTAACAAAAGAAATTGATCTTTGCAGGCTTCCAGCTCTGCAAGGTTTGCAGGTTTAAATTCACTACTTAGATGGAAGGTCTTTTAGGATCTTAATATATGGGGGCATGAAAGAGGGTAGGGCGTGCAAGTGGCATCAACTAATTGATGCCACTTGCATCTTGATGCAATGATGCCACTTTGGAAAAATAAAGATGAATTTTTAAATAAAATGCAGTAGTAGATTAAGACATCATCCACTAAGAGCGAACATTGGTAAGTGTTTTGAGTAACAACTCTGGGATTTTCCAGAAGATACAGTGTTTCTTTTTGCTCCCTGCTGTTCAATCTAAAGAACAGCTGATCTGCCTATAAACTAGGATGAAGATATTTTAGAATGAGGTTCAGATAAAGGCCTGAATCTTGAACCTTGCCTTGGTAAAACCTCAGATAATATATCGGGGCATTTTCACTTCATCGAGACACTGCATCATGGGTAAGAACAGCCACTGTGGCACCCTTTAACACCTTGAGTTGGAATCCTGGTTTACGTGTACCCACTGTGTGACTTTGACCCAGTTACCTCACCCCTTTGTGTCTCAGCTGCATTGCCTATAAAGTGGGTTCAATCAGAGTACTTTCATCCTAGGGTTATTATAAGAATTAAATGGCATGCTTTTATAAATTGCTTTGAACAGTGTCTGGAACATCTTAAGACCTAGAGAAGAATACATTACATAACAGATATTTTAATATAATCAATTTTGGTTCTGTCTCACCAAGCCACTGAAAAAATAAGCAGCATCAGACAATAAAGGCACAACAGAATCTCATCTCTCAGGATTCTTACTCTGCCCCCATTCCCTCTCACTTTTCACTTGGTCCATCAAGCTGAATGCCCTCCTTTTCCTGCCCTCTCCTCATATTTGTGCCATCAACAATCCCTCCCTTTGTCCAGAAGCCACATGAAATGCGGGGTCTCTCTTTTTGTTCTGGGTGAACTCTTTGTCCTTCCTGGTCTCTCATTTCCCCTGGGGATCCTCCTAGATTCCATGTCCTCTCAGTGACTTCTCTGCTCCTGCTGCCTTCAGTGTACGAACAAGCTCACACCACTGTAGGCTTTCTGCCCCCATGCGTTTTCCTGCCTAAGCCTTCTCAAATTCCCACCACAACCATATTCCAGGATGAAAAACTTCATTTATTTCCCAACAGGGACTTCAAACTCCTGGCTCCCAGACGAGAACAGACTTCTCTTCCTCACCCTATCTAGTTAGTAGGAAATTATTTTTTAAAAATAAACATAAGAAAATTACATACTGTGACTTAAAAAGTAGCAGTCCTTGGCAATGCAATGGGTATAACTTTATTATATCCTGATTATTCCAAATTATGCCACTTCCTAACCCTTCTTGCTGACTGTAATTTTGCCCTGATTCACAAAATCTACTTAGGCCTGATGATACTAAAGAAATGAAGAGCTGACAATATGCATTATGCATTATTTTCCATGTTTCTTGTCACAGTTTGAAGATATTTTCATCACAGAACTGTCAATTTTATAGACTGTTGAAGATTTATTCTTGAGTTGTCCATTATTCAACTGGAAAAGAGGTGAACAGAAGTGGCAGATGGATTGACCAATGTCATTACACAGATAGGATTATCAACAAGTCAAAATATCCTAAAGTTCTGGGCAATTTTTTTTTAAGATTTTATTTACTTATTTATTTGAGAGAGAGAGAGAACACACACAGGCAAAGGGGAGGTGCAGAGGGAGAAGCAGACTCCTCGTTGAGCAGGGAGCCTGACACAGGGCTCCATCCCAGGACCATGGGACCATGACCCGAGGCGAAGGCAGATGCTTAACCCACTGAGCCACCCGGGTGCCCCTGGGTGCTTTGTTATCCTACAACAGATGCCAAAGGAAATGAGTAACCAGAGCGTTACCATTCTAAGGTATTAACAATGATTCTTTTGAATTTATGTCATTCTAGGCATAATGTTTCACAGAATTCTCAGAGCTTATCTTAATTCTTATGGAAGTCAAAGGTGAGATGGTCCTATCTCTAGCAATAGTCCTGATTCTAGCTGATATTAAAAATGGTTATAATTTTATGTGATTTTAGAGTTTCATTATACTATCCTAACCCTTATTTCATCTGATTTGTCTGTCCTGCTCCTGAATTCTCCCTTGTAGGTATCCTCAGTCAGGGTTTTGTTTTGTTTTGACACTGCTACTTTGAATCTTGCCAAATTCAGAATTACAGATATCTTTTAATAATTCAGCTAAGAAATCACCACTCCTGGTCTCTTAGACTCCGTCCTTGCCCCAAGCCCCACACAGTTCTTCAGATCCCCTGACAACAAGCATAGGATGCTCCACACCCCCCCACACACAAAACATTGCATTCATTATTTATTTAACCATTGATTTCAGCAATGTTATTGTGTGCTGCTCACGTGCTATCGGCTGCCACATCAATGTACCAGGCAAGAACAAAGAGGGAAGGAAAGGGTAATGACTTACACCAGAAGCCTGCTGTAAAATCTATAGGGTGGAACCTGGAGCTCAATTTGAATTACCTTTCCATCTGGCAGGATGCGCAGAGCCTGGTTAACATTATGTGCATCAATTTCCTTATAGTGCCTTTAAACAGAAGCCTGTCGGAGCTCGGCTCCTATAGGTCTGAAGACAGTACCACGGTGCAGGCCACATCCACGTCTCTTTTCCACTATCACCATATTTGGACACACTGGAATTTGTCTGTTAGGACAATAGACTGAAGAAGATCCGCTTATCTACAAGGTGAGTATTCTGGCTGGCTCACTCAGGCAAAGAAGCACGGGACCTCCGTGAATCAAGTACGGCTGCTGGAATTGAAAATTCTCTCCCAGGACGGCCCATGTTATACTTCTAAATTGTAAAGCACTATTAACCAAGTTGTGCAGGAACTGGCTCTTGGAAAACTACGGAGCACAGTTCTGCTTTGGCTGGGCTAATCACAGTATCAGCCAGGAGCCCGGGAAAGTGGGTGCACCTCGGAGATGAGGTTATGGGGAGAAAAAGATTTCAAGTGTGTCTTGTGCAGTGTGCCTTGTGAATTTCTGAGTTCATGGCAAATTGTAAGAGTGAGGCTGTTCCCCAGAACAAAAAACATTAAGACCTGGGGTTTAGATTCTCTTTCTGGGTGCCTTTTAGCTGATGTATTTTGGTAAAATGGAAACAGGTTTTCACATGGACATTTTACTACTCGTTTTGCATAATCTTTCCCTCTCTCCCTCTCTTTCCTTCCCTCTCCATCTTTCTGTCCTTTACCTTTTACGGAATCTGCGCCACAAATAATGATACGGCTCTTCTGCAGGACTCCGGGCGATGTCTGATTTCTCGCCACAGTGACTTAGTGGCTTCTTTCATAATTCTTAAGCTCCCAAACACAATTCCTCATCCTCCTCGCTTTCAGGTAAGAACAAACCTCTGGTTCTAGTGACATAACTGAAGTTTGGGAAAAACAACCAGTGATTATCTGGGTCAGAGATATCACCATCACCTCAGACTCTTAGTCCTGATCCCGAGCCCCCCTCAAGTCTTCATTCCATTTGACAACTGACTTAACCCAAATGCAGACATGAAATGTGCAGATTGCGTATTATGTCACTCAAAGTGAAGGTGCCCTTCCTTCACCTCTCTCTTTTACTAAGTGCAAAGGGAATCGGAGAAGGAATGTTTAAGCATTATTTTTTCAGGGGCACCTGGGTGGCTCAGTTGGTTAAATGTCTGCCTTGGCTCAGGTCATGAACCCAGGGTCCTGGGATGGAGCCCCATGTTGGGCTCCCTTCTCAGTTAGTCTGCTTCTCCCTCTGCCTCTGCTCATGTTTTCTCCTGCTAGAGCGCACACTCTCTCTCTCTCATGTAAATAAATAAAATCTTTTTTTTTTTTTTAAGGGAGTGTTTTTTTGTTTTTTGTTTATACTCTCCCCACTAAGAATTGCAAAACATTTGCTAATGCAAATTACAGTCAGCTGGCCTTGGTTCCAGGACTGGTTCTAGTATCTTCTACCTGCAGCATCACATCTCTGGGCTCTGGTGTTCTCATCTTCAAAGTGGGGTGGATAATAATCCTGTTTCACAAGGTAGTCCTTTCAGTCTGTGTGCGTTTATGGAGCATGAACCCATTCTTCTAATCTCCTTACCTGGCTTAGCTCAATTTATCCCACAACAGCCTTCAAGATAGGCACTGTCATGATTCTTGTTTCGCCGATGGGGAAATGAGAGAAAAGGACCCCATTATGAAAAGCTGGGCTAATGACAAAGGCCGCAATGCAGGCCACTAGAGTGAATCTGGGCTTGGCTTCTGAGCCTGAGAACGTACTCTGAGCTCTCTGAATCTTGTGTCTACATTGCAGGATGGCAGCGCCCTCCAGCTCACTGCACAATTCTGACACTGTGCAGAGGAAAATGTGCGGAAACATGTACTGGGACAGTTCAATGCCCACTGAGTCCCCCCTGGCCCAGTAAATATCTCCCAAGCTAGGCGATCCTTTCAGAAAAGGCTCTCCTCTTGGAAGGGGACAAAGGAGAGGATGAGGGAAGAAGCAATGCTGCCAGATTCTAATTTCCCTTCAAATTAGCTTTTGCACAGAGAGAAAGGGACTCTCACACACAGCTCTGCTGGTTGGCTTTATCATCTCAAATTAATTAGGAAAATACCCAAGACTCTAACATAGTAAATTAATTTTCCCAAGGTCACCGACAAAATAAGTAATAGTTACATTTCTAATTTTATCTAACTCCAAAGAACAAAGTCTTCGTTATAATACCTTAGGTTGTTGTGGTAGTTTTAAGGATGCTTACTGATTACTTTTAGCTCTCCACCTTCTGGTGTGTGATAGGTCTGCCCTGATATTCAGGTGGGGCTGCTTTTCATTTATTTAGTTTCCTGCTTCTGTTTTCTTCAGGCTGTTGTTATTATTATTATTTAGACTTCTGGGCACAGAAGAATTGGCAGTGAGAAGGAGGTATGCTAGTGTGTATCATGTAAGGACCTATTTTATATTTTTATATTTTAGCCAGAGGCTTCCACTGAGGTTAAACAATAACCTTGTTTAACCCTTAAACTGTCCCTGCTCCCCTTACCCCAGGGGATTTACTTAAAACAAGTCCCGGAAACCAGCCTCAGGTAACAAAGCTCAAATACAAGGGTGGGTCAGGCCAGGTGGAGACATCAGATCAGTGGGGGGATGCATACTGTCTCCTTAGTTACCAAGGAGTATGGGCCCCGCCCTTTGGGCACCTTTTGGGCGCCAATTCTGACCAAGGTGATAGGCTGGCTCAAATGTCTACTAGGGTAAATTGTAACTCAGTTGGTCACCTAGCATCACTGTGGAGTTTCCTGTGTGTGTTACAATCTCATTGGCCACCTGTGTGTAGCCAGGCCCGACCGCATGGCCTTTGCCCTTAAAAGCTAGTCTGTGAAACAGGGAAGGGTTGCCCTCTCTTGTAAGAGGTGCGGCCCCGAACGTTCGGTTAGATTCTTGATGCTTGGTGCGAAATAAAGCTTTGCTTGACCTTCGCTTTATATCAGTCTCGCTCCTTTAATCATGGACCCATTTTTGGGGCATAACATATCACATAATATAGGACAACTGCGTTGCTTCGTACAAACCACAATGTGCTTAGTACATGTGCGAATGAGTATGAGTTCCAAATGATAATGGAAGAGCAAAGGAGAATGATATAACAGGAAGATCACCAAATTTCCTAGGCAGTCTCTGGAGTAGCATCATTCAGAATTCTTGTAACTTTGGGTAAATCACATCACTTGACAAAGTCTCTATTACAGAACTAGTAAATTGAAGATATTTCAACTTTTTATGCCAGAAATCAGTATATGGAATGGAGAGTAGGATACCTGCTACATAAGAGGCCAGTATTAAAAAATTTCCCAGTAATTCATTTACCATTCAGTTTCCGGACTAGTCCGCACTCCTGAAACTGTATATAATTTTCAAAAGATGCATAGACATTTTCTGATTTATATGATCAGAGAGGACACAACTGTGATATTTGTGATTAAGAGCATCATAGTTGTAGACTTTCCATGCTGGTTTGACCATTTAATTTATCCATCAATACCTGTGTTCATTTGGGGGATTCAATTTCTATTTTGTAGAGCCTCATTCTCTTAAACCACCCCCTAATCTGATCAGTTCTGAATCAGCATCAGGTTACTATCCAAATCAACTAAGTGGAAGAATTCCAGAATTCCAAAAAATTCAGGAAGGTGATGATTATTAATGCCTTGTGTCTCCAGAGCCTACTAGAGTGTGTGGCATTAGCCTCAAAGCTTTGTTATGAATAAAAATGTAACATGCTTAAGGATATATCAATATGCATTTTTCCTTCATTCATTTAACAGATAGTGAGTACTTATTGTGGAGTAGGCACGGGGTAGAGTCGGGGGAGAACAATAATAAGCAAATTAGACATGGAGGTTACCTCTTGGTGGCTGAAATGGACACTAAATTACCATTAACACAATTAGATACTGAATTCCAGGTAGGGATATTTTACTACAAAGGTAAATATAGTTTACCAAGAAAGCATATTACTTGACCCATGCTGTGTAAGGAGGGTCCAGGGTAAGATTCCCTGATAAAGTGACACTTGAGGCAAGATGTAAACAATGGTGAATAATTAATGACAGGGCAGGACATTCTAGAAGAAGGAATATGCTTCAGGGCCTCAAAATGCAAGGATCAATCTGCATTCAAGCCACTGAGAAAGCCCAGTGTGACTATGGTGGAAAGAACCAGCCAGAGTCCTATGTTACACTTTTGGTGACGCAGGCAGGAGTTAACCCCTATGGGGATGCACAGGCTAGGCCGAGATTATCTTTTCACTAAGGCAAGAAGAAAATGAAGCTCATGAAATGTTGTAGGACCAAGATTTGTTTTTATAAGATGGTCTGGTTCCACTAATGATCAGAGATGGGAGAAAAGTAACAAGGGATATAAGGAGACCAGTCAAGATTGGGAGAGGGGAGGGGAAGAGGAAGGAGGGGGAAGGAGGGGGGAGGAGGGGAGGG
>PISX010030542.1:0-18593 GCA_004024625.1 Mellivora capensis | reverse complement strand
ATCTTTTTAATGTGCTGTTGGATCCTGTTTGCTAGGATCTTGTTGAGAATCTTAGCATCCATATTCATCAGTGATATTGGTCTGAAATTCTCCTTTTTGGTGTCGTCTTTGCCTGGTTTGGGGATCAGGGTAATGCTGGCTTCATAAAAAGAGTCTGGAAGTTTTCCTTCTGCTTCAATTTTTTGAAACAGCTTCAGGAAAATAGGTGTTATTTCTTCTTTGAAAGTTTGGTAGAATTCCCCAGGGAAACTGTAAGGTCCTGGGCTCTTGTTTTTTGGGAGGTTTTTGATCACTGCTTCAATCTTGTTACAAGATATCGGTCTATTCAGGTTGTCAATTTCTTCCTGTTTCAATTTTGGGAGTTTATATCTTTCCAGGTTGCATCCATTTCATCTAGGTTGCTTAACTTATTGGCATATAACTGATAATAATAGCTTCTGATGATTGTTTCTACTTCCTTGGTCTTAGTTGTGATCTCTCCCTTTAATTCATAATTTTATTAATTTGAGCTTTCTCTCTTTTCTTTTGGATTAGCGTGGCCAATGGTTTATCGATCTTATTGATTCTTTCAAAAAACCATCTTCTAGTTTCATTGGTATGTTCTACTGTATCTCTAGTTTCTACCTCATTCATCTCTGCTCTAACCTTGATTATTTCCCTTCTTGTGCGTGGATTTTGTTTAATTTGTTGTTGATTCTTCAGTTCTTTAAGGTGTAGAGACAGCTGTTGTATTCTGGATTTTTCAATTTTTTTGAGGGAGGCTTGGATGGCTATGTATTTCCCCCCTAGGACTGCCTTTGCTGTATCGCATAGGTTTTGGACCGACGTGTCTTCATTCTCATTGGTTTCCATGAATTGTTTAAGTTCTTCTTTGTTCTCCTGGTTGAACCACACATTCTTAAGCAAGGTGGACTTTAGCTTCCAGGTGTTTGAATTCCTTCCAAACATTTCCCTGTGGTTCAGCTCCAGTTTCAAAGCATTGTGATCTGAGAATATGCAGGGAATAATCTCAAATTTTTGGTATCGGCTGAGTCCTGATTTGTGACCCAGTATGTGGTCTATTCTGGAGAAGGTTCCATGTGCACTTGAGAAGAATGAGTATTCTGTTGTTTCAGGGTGGAATGTTCTGTATATATCTATGAGGTCCATCTGGTCCAATGTGTCATTCAATGCTTTTGTTTCGTTATTGATTTTCTGCATGTATGATCTGTCTATTACTGAGAGAGGTGTGTTAAGATCTCCTACTATCAATGTATTCATATCAATATGACTCTTTATCTTGATTAATAGTTTCTTATGTAATTGGCTGCTCCCATATTGGGGGCATAGATATTTACAATTGTTAGATCATCTTGGTGGATAGTCCCTTTAAGAATGATGTAGTGTGGGGCGCCTGGGTGGCTCAGTGGGTTAAAGCCTCTGCCTTCGGCTCAGGTCCTGATCCCAGGGTCCTGGGATTGAGCCCCACATCAGGCTCTCTGCTCAGCGGGGAGCCTGCTTCCTCCTCTCTCTCTCTCTGCCTGCCTCTGCCTACTTGTGATCTCTGTCTGTCAAATAAATAAATAAAATATTAAAAAAAAAAAGAATGATGTAGTGTCCATCTGTATCTCTGACTACAGTCTTTAGTTTAAAATCTAATTTATCTGATATCTAAATTATCTGATATCGCTACTCCGGCCTTCTTTTGAGGCCCGTTGGCATTGAAGATGTTTCTACATCCCTTCACTTTCAATCTGGGTGTATCCTTAGGTTCAAAATGGGTCTCCTGTAGACAACATATGGATGGGTCCTGTCGTTTTATCCAATCTGCAACCCTGTGTCGTTTTATGGGCACATTTAGGCCATTGACATTGAGAGTGATTATCGGTAGATACGTTTTTATTGACATCGTGTTACCTTTGAAGTCTTTTTTTCTGTAGGTTGTCTCTATTTCTGTACAAGATATTCTTGGGGTTTTTCCTCTTTTATAGAACCCCTCTTAATATTTCCTGCAATGTTGGCTTGTTGTTTACAAACTCTTTTATGTCTTCCCGGTCTTGGAAACTCTTTCTCTCTCCATCCATTTTGAATGTCAGTCTTCCTGGATAAAGTATTCTTGGCTGCATGTTTTTCTCATTTAGTGCCCTGAATATATCTTGCCAGCCCTTTCTGTCTTGCCAGGTTGCTGTGGACAGGTCTGATGTTATTCTGTTGGACTTTCCTCTGTATGTCAGGAGCTTCTTTGTCCTAGCTGCCTTCAAGAGAGTTTCTCTAGAATTATAATTCCTCATTCTTACTATCAGGTGTCTTGAGGTGTTTCGAGAATCTAAAATCTTGGGGGGGGGGGGGCGTTCTGCCTCCAGTACATGAACGCTGTTTCCATTTGCGATATTTGGAAAATTTTCATGAAGAACATGTTCGACAATATCTTCTAGACTTCTTTCTTTCTCCTCCTCTTCAGGTATTCCAATAATTCTGACGTTGGAATGTTTCATGGCATCATTTATTTCCCTGATTCTGTTTTCATGGCTTCTAATCTGTTTTTTCCAGGCTTCCTCCTGATCCTTTCTCTCTATCTGTTTGTCCTCCAGATCACTAATTCTATCTTCTGTCTCAGTTACCCTAGCTTTTAGAGAATTTAGATTAGATTGGAACTCTTTGAGAGCCTTGTGAACATCATCCCTGATGGCTTTCAGTTCTGTCCTAATATTGTGAACATCATCCCTGGTGGCTTTCAGTTCTGCCCTAATCAGTTCCGTTTGGTCGTCCATCGCTTTCTCCAACCTAGCTTATTGCCTGGATAATTGTTAGCCTGAATTCCCTTTCCGACATAATGTCTATGTCAGTAGCCATTAGCTCTGTTGCAGAGGGCCCATCCTCTGAATTTTTCTTCTGCTGGGCATTCCTCCTCCTAGTCATTTTGGTGAGAGATGGCTGAATGGTTGTAGCTGGATGTATCAACCTTGGTGCAGTGAAGGTGCACCCTGGAATGCTTCTGAGCAATCAAGAGTCCCCACCCAAATAAAAGAAAAAAAGAAAGAGAGAAAGCAGAAAAAGAGAGAGAGAGGAAAAAGAAAGAAGGATAAAAGAGAAGACTCAGCCCAAATGGGCCTCAAGGTAAGGTTTGTGAAGTATACAAACAAATACAGACAAACATAAAAGACTGATAAAAGTATATGACAAGAGAAGAAAAAAAATGTGTACATATTTATGTAGAAGCAAAACAAAGAAACAGACAAACAAAAAAAGAACCTCATCAAAAAGAACCCTAAGTATAAGATTTATATACTACCAGGAAAAACACAAATATATAAAAATACTGGTAGGAGAAAACGATGGGAGAGTGGTTGTAAATTCTCAGTGTGGGTGAGGAAGGTTATTTTGATTCTTCCTGGATGTATCTTGATATCTTTTTTAAAGGACGCACCTTTCCTAAGATAACAGGGCATTAAAAATTGGTTTACCTATAGGGGTAGCATTGATTGGGGGAAGGGGATTACCTTGAAGTTTAACTCTATATGAATATTAGCAAATAAAAGTAAAGAAAAGAATGATATAAACTAAGCTAAAGTGAAATTTTTTTAAAAAATTAAAAAATAGAAAAGCAAAAGAAAAACATGGGTATATCTATCAAAAAGTTCAGGTTAAATGGTTATTATGGAATTTGATGTACTGGACATCTCACTGTGATGGTAAATAGGCTAAAAAATCTATATATAAAAAAATAAAGATTAAAAAAATTAAAAAATGAACCAGAATAGTGGGAACGAATTAAAAATTAAACATTGTATCTGTGAAGTAGTAGTAATTGTTGTCTTCTCGGCCGGTTGGCTTTCTGGGGGAGGGGCCTGCTGCGTGGGTTTTCAGGCGGTGTTTCCTGAATTAAGTCCTCCCGCCACCCTCCAGGGGGTGGGCTCTGAGGAAACCGGGCCTTTAGGCTTTTGTTCTCTGGAGGTTTTTATGTCTGTTCATTTGTTTTCTCTCCCCTTGGCAGCTCCCGATGGTTCTTGGAGGTTTAGAGGAAAGCAAACTGCACCCAGACCTCCCTCCCAGAGAGAAGCCCAGTTCATTCCCCTCTGGGTGCTGCAGAGCAGGTTCCCAGCCACGATCTCTGGGGACACCTGTGCGTCCTGCTTGTACTCAAAACCACAACAGCGGCAGCTGTCTGGGTAGCTCCAGATCACCAGAGAGGTCCCAAGCAGTGATCACACACTGAGATTTTCCTGCTGGCCTGGGCTGGGAGCCCTCAGACTTTCTGGGTGTGAGAGCGCCCAGGCTGGCACGGCCTCGAGCCTCTCTCAGGGGAGGGGGTGGATCACGTCTCAGGTTCTGCTAGCAAGGGCAGCGCACATGTGGGGACTGCAAAAAGGCTGTTTCTGCCCCACGAGGGTCCCAGCCCCTGCCGAAAGCCAAGATCCCTTAGGAGGTCTCCTCTCGGCTCAGGGAGGGGTCAGGGACCTGGTTTCTCCGCCGCACTCTCTCTGGCTTGGCACCAGGGGTGTCTGTCCTCCATGGGGACTTAAGCCCCTGTCCCTAACCATTCCAATTCCCACAATTTCCCCCTGTGATCCTTTGCTCTTTTTGAGTGCTTTCTATCAGACTTCAAGTTAATGCTGGTCCCCAGTCGTAGGGCACTCTCCTATTGGGGCATTACTTCCCAATGGGTCTCCTCTGGTGGCTCCCTCCCCCTTTTGTTTATCTTCCGATACCAGTCCGGCGTTCCCACTCCGCTTTCCCTGCCCACTGGCGTCTTCTGCCCCCGTAGAGATCCAGACGTGTAGAATTCTGATCTCAGGCTGATTTCATGGGTGATCGGAGTTCCTTGGTAGGTAATCAGCTCACTTTAGGGACAGGTTGAAACAGTGCCTCCTCCTAGTTCCCCTCCATCTTGTCCCTTCCCCACTTTTAAAGTGGATAAAAGTTTGGCCAAAGTGGATGAGAACCAGAAGATAAATCTAACGGAAACATTCCAAAACAGAATGAAACCACAATGTTAAGAAATAGATTACAACAACAGTCTTAACCTTTGGAAGGGGTAAAGGAACTATTTAGATCCTTAAGCTACCTTTAAGAACATTTCTATATCTATTTTTACCCAAAACCTTCTAGGAAAGAATATGTTGGGGGTCACACTTACATCCTTTGGTTCTGAGAATGGGGAAGAAAAATGTGAAAGCTATGAGCCATAAAGAAAATCAGGTGAAAGGCTGAGAGACCCAGCCTCAAGTCTGACACAAGTAGCCAAGAGATAAATATCCTCAAATGGGCCTTGTTGATTGTTGATTATAATACTATTTTTCTTCTATCTCAAAATACTATTCAAAGGATCATATTACATCCAAATATAGCAGTTTAATAATGGTCATAATAATAATAAAAACACCTGTCATTAATTTTATTTGTATTTGGAATAACTTCTCAATTAACATGCACATGAATTGTCAGGATACAATATCGCATTTCAGAAAATGACAGACAGAGACAAACCTATCTTAAATATTAGAAGGAGCATCAAAACAAAATAAACAAGCAACCAAAACTTTAGCCAGTATTCATAATAAAGTTTGAATAATGAAATCCTGCCATTTGCAATGACGACATGGGTAGAACTAGAGGGTATTATGCTGAGTGAAATAAGTCAATCAGAGAAAGACAATTATCATATGATGTCTCTGATATGAGGAATTTGAGAGGCAGGGCAAGGTGTCAAGAGGAGTAGGGAGGGAAAAAATGAAACAAGATGGAACTGGGAAGGGAGAAAAACACTAAGAGATCCTTAATCTCAGGAAATAAACTGAGGGCTGCTGGCGGATAGGGGGATAGGATGGGGTGGCTGGGTGTTGGACACTGGGAGGGTATGTGCTATGTACATTTGTTGTACAATGTAATTTGATGTACAATGTTGTGAATTGTCAAGATTGATGATTCACAGACCTGTACCCCTGAAGCAAATAATACATTATATGTTAATAAATGTAAAACATGGAAAACATACATGGTAATGTGTGTTTTGATTTATATACAGGATCGTGAATATCACTTCATTTTTTAGACTCAGAAAAAGTTCAGGGCATAACAACTTCATTAACATAAACTTTCAGAGAAGAATGCTCACTTTTTCTTTTTGAAACATAAACCATATGATTATTTTTACAGTTAATTAGAGTAGATTATTGTGATGAAATAGAAAGTTTCCATAGACCAATATGGGTACAATTTACATTTTGTTCATATATGATTGTTCAAGTCTGAATCTAAATTTCATCAATACAACCAATATAAAAGTGAGTCATTCAGTCAAATCCCTGGTATTTTCTCCCTATTTTTTTATTATGGTAAAATACACAAAACATAAAATTTACTATTTTAACATTTTTAAGTGTACAGTTCAGTGGTACTATATTTGTCTCTAATGTTATGCAACCATCACCAACATCCATTTCCATAACTCTTTTCAACTTGTAAAATTGCAATTCTATGTTCATTAAAATTATAACTCCCTATCCACCTTCCTCTAGTTCCTGGCAACCACAATTCTATTCCCTGTCTCTATGATATGGTTACTCTAAATAACTCATATACATGCACTCATACAGTATTTTTGATTGGCTTACTTTACTTAGCATAATGTCCTGTAGGATAACCCCTGTAGCATCATAAACCAAAAATTCCTTCTTTTTAAAGTTTGAATAACATTCCATTGCATGTATATACCACATTTTGTTTATTCATTCACCTGTGGGTGGACAGCTGTGTTGCTTACATGTTTTAGCTACAGTGAATGCTGCTATAAACAAGGGCATAGAGATATTTCTTTGAGAGTCTGCTTTCAATTCTGGTGGATATATACCCAGAAATAGAATTACTAGATCATGTGATAATTATATTTTTAATTTTTTGAGGACCCACCATATGGTTTTCCACTGTAGTTGTACCATTTTGCATTCCTTCTAACAGTGCACAAGAGTTAAAATTTCTCCACATCCTTTCCAATACTTGATATTTTGTTTTTTGCTTGTTCATTTTTATAGTCATCTTAATGGATATGAGGTAGTATCTCATAGTTTTGATTTCTAATTCCCTAATAATCAGTGACTTTGAGCAGATTTTCATTTGCTTACTGATCTTTTGTATATCTTCTTTGGAGAAACATCTATCCAAATTCTTTGTCCATTTTTGAATTGAGATTTTTTTTTCATTTGGTGGTAAGTTTTAGGAGTTCTCTCTATTCTCCGGATATTAATCCCTACTCATATGTATGATCTTCACTTATTTTCTCCCACATGCTGGGTTACCTTTTTGCTCTGTATTGTCTTTTGATGTACAAATTTTTAAAATTTTTATCAAGTCCAATTTGCCTATTTTTTCTTTTGTTGCCTGTACCATCAGTCTCATTTTTAAGAAATTGTTGCCAAATCAAATATTATATAGCTTTTTCCCTATGTTTTTAAAGAATTCTATAGTTTTTTAAGTCTGACATTTAGATCTTCAATGTATTTTTAGTTTTTGTATGTGTTGTTAGTTAAGAGTCAGCCTGATTCTTATCCAGTTTTCTCAGCACCATTTATGGCAAAGACTGCCCTTCCCCCATTGAAAAGTCTTGACATCTTTGTCAAAAATTATTTGACCATGTTTCTGAGTGTTTATTTTTGAGCTGTCTATTCTATTCCATTAGTCTATATGTTAGTGCTTATGCCAGTAACACATTGCTTTGATTACTGTAGCTTTGTAGTGAGTTTTGAAAATACAAAGTGTGAGGTTTTTTTCATTTTCTTTGAGTTTGTTATTCTTTTCCAAGTTTTTGTGGGTTTTGTTTTTTTTTTTTGAGGTTTCATATGAGATTTCTGGTATTTGTAAGCCATATTGCTTCTAAGTGATTGAAATAAATGTTTAGTCTTCACCCCATCAATTGTATGCACATGTGCAGATATGCAGAATAATAAGTACTTCATATGGAGTTCAGGGTGCATCTGGGGTACAGATGATACTAAGAGTGTCACAGAGGAAGGTTCTTGTATACCATTCTAAGGAGTATATCTCCTCTCTATGCCTACCTCTTCTACCAACTATGAACCAAACAATAAGTACTTCCTGTTGCTGTGACCCAACCAAAGGAAAATATCACTCTCTCAAAGGGTAAGACACTGACTGGGTTGTGGGTGTAAAGGAAGAGTATAACATATACCTATGTGAAGATTGTTCACGGCCATCCTCACTGCCATAACTTTATTTTCTGTTTTCATTTTGTGTATCTGTGTATCTGCCCTTGTGCATATGGTTAATAGGGTGAAGACTACACACTTATTTCAATCATATAGAAGCAGCTTGGCTTAAAAATACCAGAAATTTTAGATTAAAGGGAAAAACAACTAGATACAACAAAAGAGATATATTGAGCATGTTTTCATATTAAAGTTTGGAGTCTATTATTCTATAGAATAAATGTATGAATAAATCATACATTAATCAGATGACTCTCAAGTTCTGGCAGAGAAGTATTTTTATTGTTTGGTTATTCTTTACTCTGGTCTAAGCATCCACAGTTGTGTCTTGTGTGCAATATGTTCTCAAAACATTTAGGTGAAATGAGAGATGAGGAAAACAACAGGAAAAGAACATATTGACTGTCAATTTATATTTGAAAAACCAGGTACTCTTCCTGATCAGCCATGGATAGAATCCATCTAGACTAAGCCAGTAACAAATATAATATTTAGGGAAAAGATATAAACCCTGCCCTTAAGAGAGAAAGGCAGGAAAGCAGGACTCATGCAACTCATAAATCTGCCAGGAACTAGGTTAAAGATTCTTTACATGGTGTCTCATTTAATCTTTGTAGCCATCCCATTAGATAAACATCTTCAACCACATTTACAGATGAGGTGCAGAAGAAAAAGAAGGTAAAGTAACTTGGGCAGTCAGAAAATTAAGAAGTATCAGAGGAAAGAACCATTTTTTAGAATCTTTTTGATTCCAGCACTGTCTTTTGTAATACCATGTTCATCTTTTGGAAGATTCAAAAATCTTTAGGCAACAAAAAGTATAGGAAATGATTTTAAAATGTTCATTAAAGAATAAAATGAGGGGTCATCTATTTTAGAATGAGATTGGATTTTATGAACAGGAAAAGCAAAGAGAATTAGAAGTTTTTTCAGTGTCTACTGACATGTTTAGCCCTACAACACTCTATCAAATGATAATTCTCAAGAAACAGAAAACTTAAGAAATCCCTACAGTCATGAGTCAGATGTAAGACTTGAGCTGCAAAATTCATGCTATTCCATTACACTGTGAGGTTTCTATGTAAACCATGGCAGAGGAGAGAACACTGAGATAAAACAACAGCCTTGCTATACAAAGCCTCACACAGATCATTCTATGAAAAATATAAAAATAAACAACATAATAAATGCCTCATTGTGTATCTTAGTGAGATTAAAGAGAAAAACAACCAGATACAACAAAGGAAATATACTGACCATTTTTTCATATTAGAGCTTTGAAGTATATTATTTTATAGAACAGATGTATGACTAAACAAAGAAATAAGTAATAAAATCTGGCCTGGAATTTCACTAAAATTCTTGGAATATCTTTAAATTATGTTGGGTTTCAATTAATTTTTATTCTTTCAAAATCTCAATCAAATGTTGCAGGACTGTGAGCCAATAACAGTTAACATATTGCATTGCATTCCGGTTATCACAGGAAACACTAAAATTCCCAAGTAAATATATTTTAAAATGATCCTTTAGCTTCATAATTAGAATGCCAAATAATTGCCACTTCAAATAGTTAGGCAGATTTGAATATTTTGCATTTTGGTGCTTTCTTCTTCCTTAAAATGTATTCAAAATCTTATTTATTTATGCATTGATTCTTTTATCTTTGGGCTAGATGCATAAATTTGTAACAGCTGATGTACTTCTTATAAAAAAAAACGACATAAGTACACATAAATATGTGCACAAAACTATCAAGTTCTGTTATATTTTCTCCTGACTTTCTAGATGTACTAACCATTTTGTAGTTTATCTACTGAATGTGGCAAATATAAATCTGTCAAAATAAATATATTTTATGAAAATATAATCATAAATTAAAGATTGAGTAACTCAGCCAGTAAAAAATAACTCTTTTTCCAAAAGTAATAGTATATTTTTAGTATGTCTGAGAGGATAGTGAAATACTTATGTCTGATTGACTGCCCTATTAATTAATGATAGACTGGAATTTTAGATCCTGTCTAGAAAATAAATCATAAATAATTTGAAATTAAAAAATAAGTTATTGTAAAAATAAGTTCTTGGATTTTGATGAGCCAAATCACTTGGTTTTTCATAGAGGACCATATAGACACTCTGCTAATTTCCTTAACAAAGTCAGATGTTTCCAGTAATAGCTTACTATAGAAGTTGACTCAATCCTCTTGGTGAAAACAACTAAACCAAAAGAATAACAAAAGTGAATATTTTTCAAATCAAAATTAGACTGAAATATTACTGGATAAGTTTTAGGAAAAAAATATCTTGGAGACATAAGCTATCATTTGGGATCCCATTAACTTTGGAGGCATCTGTCAAATCTGGAAAAGTCTACTGAGACTCTGAGAATATTAAAACTTAAACAAAGCATTTGAGAAGCCCATGAGACAGTAACAATTAGAACTTAGGAAATACCAAAAAAAGGGGAGAACTAGAGAACAAATATAAATGAAGATCCCATATTTGAAGAGAAACTGGATAAAAGTTTCACAGAACTGATCTAAAGAAAACAACAACAACAACAACAACAAAACAAACAAAAAACTATTAACTGCTACTAGGATGAATTCAAAGAAAATCATATTTAAGAAAATTATGTTAAATCTGTTGAAAACTAAAAAGAAGAAGAGAAAAATTAAGCATACATAATAAGGAACAATAATTACAGAAAACCAAACAAGTCGTAAGTCTCTTAAGGATATTCAAAATATATTTTTAAAGATTGTCAACTTAAAATTATATAACCATAAAGAATTGCATTCCAAATGAAGACATGATAAAAACATAAACTGGTTACATGTGATACAAGAGAATATTAACAGATTTTATTAGACTTTAATCAGTGAGGTTTCTATGTTGCAATATCTAGCATAACCATTAAATGAATTAAATAAAGTGAATGAGTGCAATTAAAGTATTAAAAAGTGATTAGAGGAGAAATACAAAATGATAAAATACTAATCAATAAAAAAGTGGCAGGAAAAAACGTAAAGAAGAATCTAGAATAACTGGAGCAAACAGGAAGCAAACAGTAGGAGTATATTTAAGTCCACATATGCCATTATTTAAACTAATGTACGCAGACTAAGTTCAAATTAAAACATACACATTGTCTAACTGGATAAAATAACAAAAAAGTTTAACTCAAAGTCAAAATATGACAATTTTAATTTATGCAATTATTAACATAGCATAAAATATATAGACATAAATTCTAAAATGACAGTTTTAATAATGTATATACACCTGCAAACATTTTATTTTATTTATTTTTTACCTACAAACAGTTTAAAACATATAAATGAGTAACTCAAAACAAGTAAACCATAAATAAGTCAAAGATAGAATATTTATCAAAGTTAACTATGTACTAGGCTGCAAAGCAAGACTTAACAAATACCAAATGATTTAAATCATAATGGATATATTCTCTTATCACAGAATAAGGAAGCAAAAAAAAATAGCCAAAACATATCTAGAAAATGTCTGTGGTTTAAAAGTTAGGAAACAACCTTCATAATGAACTATAGGTCAAAGAAGACATTAGAATGGGAATTAGTATGTGTTTCAAATATGCGCACACACACACACACACACACACACACACACACACACAGCTACATAACAAAGCTTCACTTCCAAGGAAATGTATAATTTTAAATATGTATGAGTGTGTTTGTTCGTTTGTTTTAGGATCTCATTTATTTATTTGAGAAAGAGAGAGAATGACAGAGAGAAGGAGCAGGGGAGAGGCAGAGAAGGAAAAGCAGACTCCCTGTTGAGCAGGGAGCTGGACACAGGGCTCAATCTCAGGACCTTGGTGTCATGACTTGAACTGAAGTCAGACCCTTAACTGACTGAGCCACCGAAATGGCCCTGTGTATTTCTTAAAGTAAGTTTAAAAATGCATACTATTACTATCCACCTGAAGAAGTTAGAAAAAGAATGGCACTTAAACAGCAGGTTTAATATAAAGAAATTTGAAATAGTTACTCAGAAAATAAAGACAAAGAGAAAAATAAATAATAAAATAGACTAGACAAAGCCAAAAGTTGGTTGCACAGAAATGTTAATACAATTTATGAAACCTGGTAAATATGCATGAGAGAGAAGGAGAAAGCATAAATACCCCATATCAGAAATGAATAGGAGGTCATAACCTCATATTATTAGATACTATAGACATTAAAAACTTACACTAGATATAAATTTATTTCAAAAAAATCTCAAAAATGTAAACAAATTAAGAGAAATATTTTGAAATGTACAGCTTATCAAAAGTGATCTAATCAGAAAGAAAAAAATGAAAAGCATATAATATTAAAAGAAATTATAGTAACTACAAATGTCCACTGACACCGCTTTCATTTCATAAAAAGAAAATAACATTTATACCCAGTCGGTTTCATTAAATTTTACTAAACTTTAAAGAAGAAGCTGAACACAAAAAAATTTGCTAATAAGAATATAAGAAAGGTAAACAGTGGTGAAATTCTCTCATAAATCTATACTCAAAAATTCTATGAAATTTTAGCATATTTAACCCTGCAGTGTATAAAAATCACATTATCTTGAGAAAGCTGTTATTCCCAGAAATCCAAGATTATTTTAATATTCAAAAATCATTCAATATATTCCATTATATTTGAAAGAATATTAACATTTATGGTAATCTCGGTAAATGCCAAGGAAAACAATATTGTATAATTCCACAGAAATAGGTTTTTAATAATAGGAAACTGTTAGTGAACTAATAAAGGGAATCTTATTCATTCTCATAAAGTGTTTATAAAAAATATAACAGACATTATTCATAATATTTAAATATTAAAAATCTTTCTTCTTAAGATGAGGAACAGGAAAAAATCTGAATTACTACCACTTCTATTCAATATTGAATAAGAGGTTACAGGCAATGATGAAGAAAAAGGAAGAAGAGGAAGAGAAGTAGGAGTAATAGGGGGAGGAGAAAAAGAGAAAGAGAAAAAGGAGAAGAAGGAGGAGGAGAAGGACAACAACAGCAAGAAAAAGAAGTAATTGTTATATGTTTGGATAGAGAATTCAGTAAAGTCTCAGGATACAAAATCAGTGTAAAGAAATCTATGCATTGGCAGTTTCATTTATACAGTTGTGTTTCTATACATAAATAATGAAGCAGCAGAAAGAGAAATTAAGAAACAATCCCAATTACAATTGCACCAAAAATAACAAAATACCTAGGAATAAACCTAACAAAAGAGGTGAAAAACCTATACTCTGAAAACTATAAAACACTGATGAAAGAAATTGAAGACAACACAAAGAAATAGAAAGATATTCCATGCTCATGGATTGGAAGAAAAAATATTGTTAAAATGTATATACTACCCAAAGCAATCTACATATTTAAGGCAATCCCTATCAAAATACTAACATCAATTTTTTACAAAAGTAGAACAGGAAGTCCTAAAATTTGTGTGGAACCACAAAAGCCCCTGAATAGCTAAGGGAATCTTTAAAAAAGTAGAAAACAAAGTTGGAGGCACCACAATGCAGTATTTCAAGTAATTTTACAAAGTCGTAATAATTAAAATGGCATGATGCTGGCACAAATATAGACACAAAGATCCACAGAACAGAATAGAAAACACAGAAATAAACCCACAATTATATGGTCAATTATTTTCAAAAAAACAGGAAAAAATAGCTAATGGAAAAAAAGACAGTGTCTTCAACCAATGGTATTGGTAAAACTAGACAGCAACATGCAAAAGAATGAATCTGGACCACTTTCTTACACCATTCCCAAAAACAAATTAAAAATGTATGAGAGTTCTAAATGTAAGACCTGAAAACATAAAAGTCCTAGAAGAGAACACAGGCAGTAACTACTTGACATCAACCATGGCAAATTCTTTCTAGATAGTTCCTCTAAAGCAAGGGAAACACAAGTAAAAATAAACTATTGACACTTCATCAAAATAATACCTTCTACACAGTGAAAGAAACCCTCAACAAAACTAACAGACAACGTATGGAGTGGGAGAAGATATTTCCAGATAACATGTTTGATAAAGGGTTACTATCGAAAACATAAAGAACGTACACAACTCAACACCCCCCCAAAAAAAACAAATAATCCAATTAAAAATAGGCAAAAGACATGAACAGACATTCCTCCAAAAAAGACATACAGATGGTCAACAGACACATGAAAATATGCTCATTATCACTCATCATTAGGGACCTATAAATCAAAACTGCAATGAGAAAGCCTGTCATAGCTTTCTGAATGGCTAAAATTAAAAACACAAGAAACAGCAGGTATTGGTGAGGACATGGAGAAAAAGAAACCCTGTTCCCACTGTTGGTGGGAATGCAAGGTGGTGCAGCCATCTTGGAAAACAGTATGGAGGTTCCTCAAAAAGTTAAAAATGGAACTACCCTACGATCCAGCAATTGCACTACTATTTACCAAAGAATACACAAACACTAATTCAAAGGGATACATGCACCTCTATGTTTAAAGAAATATTATTTACAATAGTTAAATTACAGAAGCAACCCAACTGTCTTCAATAGATGAAATGGATAAAGATGATGTGATATATATATATATATATAGAGAGAGAGAGAGAGAGAGAGACCGAGAAAGAGCACTTGTAATGAGCACCAGGTAATTAAAATAAAAACTTTTTTAAAAAGGATTGAAAAATTAGTCAACCTGTATGTTTATGACTTGTGTACATTTCTTTTTATTGTATATTTCAATGAAGTTTACTTAAAAAAATTGGAATAAATAGATATAAAATAAAATAAGGAAAATAGGTTAATAAATATAAAGACAGATTTAATATATACAAAATATGTTAAAAATTTAAAAAACTTTCAGAAAACTAGGAAGAACATAATTTCTTTAAATCTGATACCATGTAACACAGCAAACATCCCATTTTATGGTGAAATATTGTTAACCTTCCCCTATGAGTCTGGAAAAGAGTCAGAAATAGGTATCAGGATCTATTCCCTATTACACTGTTCAAGCAGTCATGTAAAACTGTAAAAATTTGAACAAGAGTACAATGTGTAAACAAAAATACAAGAATATAGACACTTGCTAGTAGAATCAACAAGATTACTTGGTTACTTAATTGGGAAGATTACTTGATTAAATATCACCATATATACATTTCAGCAAGAAATGAAAGCTGAAATTTAGAAAATAAGACTATATATATTTAAATTAGTGTAAATAATATTAAATACCTAGGACAAAATTTAATGAAAGATGTGCAAATCCTCCACATGGAAACTGTCAAAAAGTATTATGAACAGAAATTTTAAAATACTTAAATATGTGATCTTCTAAAAAATGTTGCTCAGTAATTTGCAGATCTATATCAAAAAGATAATAGAGAAAAAATATGACTAAAAATGAGTAGGGAATCTGAAATTAGTATTTTTCAAAAAAGATACACAGGTGGCTAACAAAGACAGGAAAAGATGTTCAGCAGCACTAATCAACCGTAGGGAAGTATAATCAAAATCACAGTGAGATACCACCTCACACCTGTCAGAATGGCTAGTTTCAAAAAGACAAGAGGGATGCCTGGGTGGCTCAGTCAGCTAAAGTTTCAACTCTTGATTTTGGCCCAGGTCATGATGCCAGGGGTATGGGATCAAGCTCTGCATCTGGCTCCACACTCAGTGGGAAGCCTGCTGGAAATTCTTTCTTTCTATCTCTCTCTTCCTCTCCACCTCCCCCTGTTTTCTCTCACCTTCTCTCTAAAATAAATAATAAATCTTAAAAAAAAGAAAGATAATAAATAAGTGCTGGTGAGGATGTGAAGAAAAAGAACCCCTGGTGCACTGTTGGAATGTAAATTGTTCAAGCCACTATGGAAAATATATGGAGGTTCCTCAAAGAAATAAAAATAGAATTAGTATATCCAAGGAAAATGAAAACAGTATGTCAATGAAATATATGCACTACCATGTTTGTTGCACCATTATTTACAGAAGCCAAGCTATGGAAGCAACCCAAGTGTCCACTGACGAATAAATGGATAAAGGAATTGTGGTATGTATATATGTGTATTTATATTTATATTTAATATATATTTCCAGTATATATTTCCACTGTGTATATGTATACACACATACAAATGTGTCATACATAGTCCACCATAAAAAATAGAAATCTTATCTTCTTTACAGCATGGATGAAACTTGAGGGCACTGCTAAGTGAAATAAGTCAGAAAAACATATAATCTCACTATATGTGGAATTAAAAAAAAAGACAAACACTTCATAGATACAGAAAACAGATAGATGGGGGGCAAAAGTGGGGGTTAGAGGTGGGTGAAATGGTTAAGAGGGTCAAAAAATACAAACTTCCAGTTGTAAAATAAATTAAATGAATGTTATGGGGATTTAATGCACAGCATAGTGACTGTAGCTAATAATATTGCATTGCATATTTGAAAGACACTAAGAGGCTAGATCCTTGAAGCCTTCATCATAAGGAATAAAGTTGTAAAATGCATGACGATGGGTGTTAACTAGACTTACTATGATGATTATTTTGTCATATATACAATTATCAAATTATTACTTTAGATATCTGATGTAATATGTTAAACATTAATTATATCTCAATTAAAAAGAAATATAGATATTGATAATCTATTTAATGCCCTATGTATAAATCAATTCCAGAAAGATTATGGAGTTAATTCTGAAAGAAAAAAACAATAAATTGTCTGCAAGATGACATAGGATAGTAGCTTCATATATTTCAGACAGAGAGGGACTTCTTTAAGAATATATAAAAAGTATTAATCCTGAAAGGAAAGAATTGATAAATTATAGCACATTAATATAAGCAACTCTTAATGAAAACACCATTAGGAAAGTGAAAAGGCAAACCAAATTGCAGAAAAATGTGTTTGAAACAGATATAGTTGAAATAGGGTTCATACATCGTATACATAAATAATTCTTCCAAAAATTATAGGAAAATAAAAAAGAGAGTATCCAAATAGCCAATAAACCCATTAAAAATTTGTTTTATGTCATTAAAGATCAAGGAAACAAAAATTAAGTCTATAATGAGATACAATAAAAACTCAACAAAATGGCTAATGCTAATTTTTATGTAAGACCAACTTTTGGTGAGGAAGTAAAGCTATCCTATAGCTTTCCCCCTACTGCTGATAGGAATAGACATAACTACCATTACCTTACAAACCTATTTGAAAAAATTGACTGGCATTGAACAGACACTATCCCTGTGACCACCAACTATATTCTTGGGTATATACCCAATCTATATGTGTAAGTGTGCACCAAAATCTACAGAAACATAAATAGCATAATTTAAATAACAGTCCCAAACTAGAAACAACCCAAATGTCTATCAACATTAGAATGGATTCATAAATCATGATGTATTTGTGAAATAAAAAATTTACAGAAATTAAAATGAACTACAAATGTATTCTGTTCATAAAATGGCACCATTAAAGGAGGGAAAATCCATGACAAATAATACAATATTATAATGCAGGCTGCTGATTACCTTTGGTGAGATGTGAGGCACTATTTATTGTTAGAAGTCAGGAGGATAGGTTCTTGTGGGGAATGAAATTTTCTCCTTCTCAGAGTTGATAGTTATGAGTATTTTCATTTTGAGATGCTTATTAAAATAAGCATTTATGACTTATGCACTTTCTATATGCATGTTTCCCTCCATTAGAAAAATGTTTAAATCATATCTAGAGTTATTTGAAAAAATAGACTGACAAATAACATTGAAATATACCTTTATTTCTACATCTGTCTTTTTACCCAACTATTTAAAATGCATATATTACAAACATGCTCCAGCAAATTAGAAACTTAATAGAAATGGGTTAATTTATAAAAAAGTTTGCTTACCAAGCTTGGTATAAAAAGAAATATAAAATCAGAATTATCTTATTTTTTAAATATAATGTGTACTTAAAATCTTCCCTCAAAGGAAACCCTAGGCTCTTTTGTCTTTATGAGCAAATACTATTGAATGCTTAAGAAAGAAAAATATCAATCTTGTGCAAAATTTTCCCAAGGATAGGAAACAAAAGAACGCATTTTATAAGGTCAGCATATTTTTTTTAATATTTTATTTTTATATTTCTTTTCAGCGTAACAGAGTTCATAGTTTTACACCACACCCAGTGCTCCATGCAATGCGTGCCCTCCACAATACCCACCACCTGGCTCCCCCAACCTCCGACCCCCCGCCCCTTCAAAACCCTCAGGTTGTTTTTCAGAGTCCATAGTCTCTCATGGTTCATCTCCCCCCCAATTTCCCTCAACTCCCTTCTCCT
>PISX010030541.1:0-18595 GCA_004024625.1 Mellivora capensis | reverse complement strand
ATCTTGATATCTTTTTTAAAGGATACAACTTTCCTAAGATATCAGGGGATTAAAAATTGGTTTACCTATAGGGGTAGCATTGATTGGGGAAAGGGGATTACCTTGAATTTTAACTCTATATGAATATTAGCAAATAAAAGTAAAGAAAAGAATGATCTAAACTAAACTAAAGTGAAATTTAAAAAATATATATAAAAAAATAGAAAAGCAAAAGAAAAACATGGGTATATGTATCAAAAAGTTCAGGTGAAAAGGTTATTATGGAATTTGATGTACTGGACATCTCACTGTGATGGTAAACAGGCTAAAAAATCTATATAAAAAAATAAAAAAGATTAAAAAAATTTTAAAAATGAACCAGAATAGTGGGAACAAATTAAAAATTAAACGTATCTATGAAATAGTAGTGATTGTTGTCTTCTCGGCGGGTTGGCTTTCTGGGGGAGGGGCCTACCGAGTGGGTTTTCAGGTGGTGTTTCCTGAGTTAAGTCCTCCTGCCCCCCTCTAGGGGGTGGGCTTTGAGGAAACTGGGCCTTCAGGCTTTTGTTCTCTGGAGGTTTTTATGTCTGTTCATTTGTTTTCTCTCCCCTTGGCAGCTCCCGATGGTTCTTGGAGGATGGTTTAGAGGAAAGCAAACTGCACCCAGACCTCCCTCCTAGCGAGAAGCCCCAGTCCATTCCCCTCTGGGTGTTGCAGAGCAGGTTCCCAGCCGTGATCTCTGGGGACACCTCTGTGTCCTGCTTGTACTCACAACCACAAGCTGCAGCTATCTGGGCAGCTCCAGACTGCCAGAGAGTTTCCAAGCAGGGAAGGCACACAGAGATTTTCCTGCTGGCCGGAGCTGGGAGCGATCAGACTTTCTGGGTCCTAGAGAGCCCAGCTGGCACCCGCGCGCCTCTCTCAGGGGAGGGGGTGGAGCGCGTCTCAGGCTCTGCTAGCGAGGCGCAGCACACACGTGGGGACTGCAAAAGTCTGTTTCTTCTCTGGGAGGGTCTCAGCTCCTGATACAGGCCAAGCGCCCTTAGGAGGTCTCCTCACAGCTCAGAGACCAAGACCTGGTTTCTCCACTGCACTCTCTCTGGCTCAGCGCCAGGGGTGTCTGCCCTCCGTGGGGGACTTAAGCCCCTGTCCCTAACCTTTCCAATTCCCACAATTTCACCCTGTGATCTTTTCTCTTTTTGAGTGCTTTTTATCAGTCTTCAAGTTAATGCTGGTCCCCAGTCATAGGGCACTCTTGTATTGGGGTATTACTTCCCAATGCGTTTCCTCTGGTGGCTCCCTCCCCCTTTTGTTTATCTTCTGATACCAGTCTGGTGTTCCCACTCCGCTTTACCTGCCCACTGGCGTCTTCTGCCTCCATAGAAATCCTGAGGAGTAGAATTCTGATCTCAGGCTGATTTCATGAGTGATTGGAGTTCCTTCGTAGGTAATCAGCTCACTTTAGGGGACAGGTTGAACCAGAGCCTCCTCCTAGTTCCCCGCCATCTTGTCTTCCCTGGATTTTACTCTTTTTGCTGAAATTGTAAATGGGATGGTGTTTCTAATTTCATTTTCAGATTGTTTATCATTAGTATATAGAAACATTGATTTTTGTATGTTGATTTTGTATCCTGTAACTTTACTGAATGTGTTTAACTTTTTTTTAAAAAGAATCTTTAGGATGTTTTATATCTAAGATCATATTATCTGAGAAAAGGGACAGACAGCTTTACTTCTTTGATTCTAATTAGGCATCTTGGCTTCAGATATCCATTTTCTTCCTTAGATTTAGGAAGAAATTATTTCTTTGAACAAACTTTCTGATTTGTTTTCTCTCTCTTCTTCTTCGGGACCTATATAATGGATATTTTAGTCTCTTTGTTGGTATTCCATAAGTCCCTGAAGATTCTTCACTCTATTTCATTCTTTTTGTTTTTGTTCCTCTTACTCAGTTACTCTCAATGAGTTGTCTTTGAGTTCTCTGATCTTGTCTTCTGCTGGATATAGTTTATTTTTGAACCACTCTAGTGAATTTTTTTCAGTGTAGTGTTTGTGTTCTTGAGCTCCATGATTTTTGTTGTGTTTTTCCCCCATTTTCTTCCTACCTCTATGTTAAAATTCTCATTCTGCTCCTGCATTGTTCTTTTGTCCTCAGTGAACGTCTTTATGGCATTTATCTTGAATTCTGCTCCAGGTAATTTATATAGCCTTATTCATTACAGTCAGTTTCTGGAGATTTATCTTGTTCCTTTGTTTGAAGCATCTTTACCTGATTCTTCATTTTCCTTGACTCTGAGTTGCTCTCTGCACTTTTGATGAAGCAGGCACAAATCCTAGTTATTATGGAGTAGCCTCATACAGAAGAATACCCCCAAACAATCAGCCTAGCAGAGTTTCTGGTGGCCTCTCAAACCTTTATAATAATTCAGCCTGCTTTCTGTGTTTTCTGTATTCCCCTAGGTGTCTAGGGTATGCCAGATCTCATTAGTGTACTGGGACAAGTGCTGCTGAAGCCAGTTCCTCAGATAACCTCTGTAAAGTTGTATCATTAGGTACCCAGCCTTTATCCTCTCCAGCAAGAAGCTAGGAGGTAGAGACTTTGTTTACTTGCTTTGTGCCAAACCGGGATAGGAGGTGCAGTGACTGCCCACCCAAATCTTTATCTGTTCTCACAGTAGTCCTCAGGTAGCAGCAAGGTGATGCCAGGTCTTGTCAGCACTTGAATATAGGCAAGTCAGAAGTCAGTTCTTTGGACAGCCCCAGGAAAAGTTGTGGCATGTATGCAACTGTGTTTCCCTTTGCTTACTTTGTGCTGAGCCAGGGAGATGAAATTAAGGCATTTACCAGCCCAAGCCACTGCCTCCCTTCTCCTCCAGGTGGCTGGACTCCTAGACAGGCAAAACAGAAGCCAGTACTTCAAAGAATCCCATCAGAGAAGTTGAGAGCCCTGGACATGTGAACCAATATTTTCTTTCACCTGGGAGGAGCTGAGAGCTACGGCTTCTCTTGATAGTCAGATTGTGCTATGCCATGAGTAGTTTTAAAAAAGCAAATATATTAAAAATTAAAATTATATGTAAAATAGGCATGCATACTTAATGATTTAAAATATCAAGAACAAAAAACCCATAAAATATCAAAAACATAAGATGATTTGAAATAAATCTAAATATTAACATTCACAGATACATCTCATATCTTTTTGTTCTTCTCCCCCCTCCATTACTACTTTCTTGCATTAAATGAATATTTTATAAAGTAACATTTACATTCCTTTAATGATGTTTTAATTGTATATATTTAGTTATTGTTCCCCCCACCCAGGACTTAAAATATAAACCTTAACTTAATTAATTCACATATATACAGACTTGTCTAGTGAGATATAAAATATTTCTATATATGTTTATTTCCTTTCTTCTTTTTCATGCTATTATATATCTATGTATGTTACAAAACCATAGTACATTATTATAATTATCAATTTATAAAATGTGTTGGACTTTAAAGGAGCTAAGTGAAGAAAGAACAGCAAGTATATATTCATTGAATTTGTTATATTAACAGTGCTATTTTTCACATTTCTAGTCTCTTCATTTTTTTTCAATGGACTTAACTTAGTATCTGGTTTGAGAAGAATTGGTGTTGATTCTTCTTTAAATGTTTGATAAAATTCACCAGGGATGACATCTCATTGTGGTCTTTTCTTTTTGGGAGATTTTTGATTACTGATTATATCTTACTGATTATATCTTGTTATTAGCGACTTTCTAAATCTTCCTGAGTCAGTCTTGGTAGTTTATAGATTTCTAAGAATTTCTCCATTTCTTCCAGGTTATCCACTTAGTTGGCAAATAGTTATTCATGTCGTCTCTTATGATCCTTTTCATGTTTCTGTGGTATCAGTTGCAATGTCCTTTTTTATTTACATTTATAATTTTGTTGCTTTGGCTCCTCTCTGTTCCCTTGTGTTTGTTTTTTTTTTTCTTCCCCTAGCTAAGTATTTGTCAACTTTCTTTATCTTTTCAAATAACCAACTCTTAATTTGGTTATCTTTTCTATTGTTTTCCAGTTATCTATTTCCTTTCTTTTCTTTTCTTTCTTTTCTTTCTGTTCTAATCTTCTGTATCTTTACCCTTTCTGCTAACTCTGTGCTCAGTTTGCTCTTCCTTTTGCAGTTCCTTAAGATGTAGAGTTAGGTAATTTAGTAGAGATCTTTCTTGCTTCTTAATAGAGGCATTCATTAGTATGAGCAACCTTCTGAGTACTGCTTTTGCTGCATCCCGTAAGTTTTGGTGTGGTGTTTTTCCATTTGGTTTATCTTGATACTTTTTAAAAAAAATTTCCTTTTAACTTTTTCTTCAAGCCACTGATTGTTTGGGAGAGTGTTGTTTAATTTCTATATATTTATAAAATTTTCACTTGTCCTTTTGTTACTGATCTCTAGTTATACTATTGTGTGAAAGAAGTTACTTGGTATGATTTCAATCTTCTTGAACTTGAACTTGAACTTCTTGCACTTCAGTCTTGAACTTATCACAGACTTGTTCTGTGTGTAATATATGATCTATCTTGAAAATGTTTTATGTGCACAACAGAAGAATGTGTATTCTATTGTTGTCAACTAGAATATTCTGTATTTGTTAAGCCCATTTAGTCTCCAATGTTGTTCAAATCCACTGTTTCCTTATTGATTCTCTATTTGATCTATTCATTGTTGAGATTAAAGTCCCCAACTATTATGGTATTGCTTTTTATGTCTTCTTTTAACTCTGTTAGTTTTTTATTTATGTATTTAGGTGCTTCAAGTTGTGGCAGTATTCAAAATTGATATAACTTTTTGATATATTGATTCTGTTGTCTTATATAATACCCTTCTTTGTCTCTTTATACCATTTTTAGCTTAAAGACTGTTTTGTCTGTTATAGGTATAGTTTTGTTATTACCATTATAATAATTGTTGTTACCATTTGCCTGAAATATTTTTTCTATCAATTTACTCTCAGGCTATGTATGTCTTTAAGTCTCAAGTGTGTCTCTTGTAGGTAGCATATTGTTGGATCTTGTTTTTAGCCATTCTGTATCTTTTGATTGCAAGATTTAATCCAGTTATGTTAAAATAATTATTGATAAGGATAATTTATTTTTGGTTGTTACTGCCATTTTGTTGTCTTCTGCCATTTTGTTTCCTGGTTGTTTTATAAATCCATTTTTCCTTGTTTCCTGCTTTCTGTCTTTTTTGGATTTTGATGACTTTTCATGTCAGTATGATCTGATTTCTTTATCATGTTCTCTACTGTAGTTACTAAAGATATTTCCTTGTGGTTACCATGAGGCATACATAAGATATCTTAAAATTATAACATCTTGTTTTAAACTAATAGGATTCCTAAGCTTTATGCTTTTATTTTCCTCCCCCTCACATTTAGATTATTGATGTTAAAATTTATGTTTTTATATTGTGCAACTAATAATAATTTTGCAGTTATGGTTACTTTTACTATGTTTGTCTTTTTAACTTTTAAATTAGGGTTGTATTGAATTTGGCACCACCATTAGCATATTATAAGCCAAGACCCATGTCAAGGAGCTTGCCACTTCTTTTCTTCTAGGAATTTTATGGTTTCAGGTCTTATATTCAAGTCTTTACTACATTTTGAGTTAATTTTTATATATGGTATGAAATAGTGGTCCAATTTCATTCTTTTCCATGTTGCTGTTCAGTTTTCCTAGCATTTATTAAAGATATTGTTTTATCCCTATTGTATATTCTTGGCTACTTTGTCATAAAGTAACTGATCATATATGCTGAGATTATTTCTGGGATCTGTATTTTGTTCCATCAACCTATGTATTCAATGCCAATACCATACTCTTGATCACTGTAGCTTTATAATGTAATTTGAAATCAGGGGTCATGATGCTTCCAGCTTTGTTCTCAAGATTGCTTTGGCTATTTAGGGTCTTTTACAAAAGTTTCATCCCAATTTTAGAATTGTATCTTCTAGTTATGCCATTGATATTTTGATAGGGGTTGCATTGAATATGTAGATTGCTTTGGGTAGTATGGACATTTTAACAATATTAATTCTTCTACTTCATAAGCACAGAATATCTTTCTATTTCTTTGAGTCCTTTACAGTTTCATTAGTGTCTTATACTTTTAGTGTGCTGGTCTTCTTCTTGCTTAACCTTATACCTAGGTATTTTGTTTTTTCTGATGTAATTGTAAATGGGATTGTTGTCTTGTTTTCTCTTTCTGACAGTTTGTTGTTATTGTATAGAAACAACAGATTTTTGTATGTGGGTCTTGTATATTGCAACTTTACTGAATTTATTTATTAGTTCAAGCAGTTTTTTTAAATCATTTTTTAAATTATTCATTTTATTGTGAGAGAGAGAGAGAGAGAGAGAGCACAGGCAGACAGAGTGGCAGACAGAGGAAGAGGGAGAAGCAGGCTCCCCGCCGAGCAAGGAGCCTGATGTGGGACTCTATCCCAGGACGCTGGGATCATGACCTGAGCCAAAGGCAGCTGCTTAACCAACTGAGCCACCCAGGCGTCCCTCAAGCAGTTTTTTGATAGAGTCTTCAGGGTTTTCTATATATAATATAATGCTATATATAGACACTGACAGTTTACTTCCTCCTTTCCAGTCTGAATACATTTTTGTGTCTTTTTTCTTGCCTAAGTGCTCTGGATAGGCCTTCCAATACTATTTTGAATAAAAGGTTTCTTTGTCATGTTCCTGATCTTTGAGGAAAAGCTCTGAGCTTTTCAACATTGAAGATAATGTTAGCTGTAGGCTTGTCAGTCATATCTGGCCTTGTTATGTTTAGGTACATTTCCTTTATACACACTCTATTGAGAATTTTTATCATAAATGGATATTTAACTTTGTGAGTTTTTTTTTCTGTGTCTATTGAGATGACCCTATGAATTTTAAGCTTTGTTTTGTTAATGTAATGTGTCATGTTGATTGCTTGGCAAATGTTAAGCCATCTTTATAACCCTGGAACACATCCCACTTGATCATGGTGTACAATACTTTAGATGTATTATTGAATTCAGTGTACTAATAATTTGTTAAAGATTTGGGGTATTGGCCTATAAATATTTTTCTTGTGATGTCCTTGTCTGGTTTTGATATCAGGATAATGCTGGCCTTATAGAGTTTGGAAGTGTTTCCTCTTCTATTTTTTAGAAGAGTTTGAGATGGATTGGTATTAATTCTACTTTAAATGTTTAAATGTTAAAATGTTGCCAGTAAAGCCATCTGTTCTGACCTTTTGTTTGTAGGGAGTTTTAAAATTGCTGATTCATGGGCGCCTGGCTCAGTGGGTTAAGCTGCTGCCTTCAGCTCAGGTCATGATCTCAGGCTCCTGAGATCAAGTCCCGCATAGGGCTCTCTGCTCAGCAGGGAGCCTGCTTCCCTCTCTCTCTCTCTGCCTACTTGTGATCTCTCTCTGTCAAATAAACAAATAAAAAATCTTAAAAAAAAAATAAAATTGCTGATTCGTTCTACCTACTAGTAATTTGTTTATTCGGATTTTCTGTTTCTTCAAGATTCGGCCACAGAGGATTGTATGTTTCTTTGACTGTAATTGTTTCTTCTTGGTTTGCCTATTTGTTAGCCTCTAATTGTGATAGTCTCACAATTTTTAGTATTTCTGTGGTATTATTTGTAACATCTCTTTCATCTCTGATTTTATTTGATAAAACTTTTTTTTCTTGCTGAGTCTACCTAAAGTTTTGTCAGTTTTGTTTATCTTTCCAGAGAAAAAGCTCTGGGTTTCATTGATCCTTTCTACTATGTTTTTAGTCTATATTTCATTTATTTCTGCTTTGATCTTTGTTATTTCCTTTCTTCCATTTGGAATTCATTTGTACTAATTTTTCTAGTTCCTTGAGATGTGGATGTTTAGTCTATTTGAGATTTTTCTTGTTTTCTGAGGTAGGGCATTAATTGTTATGAACTTCTTTCTTAGAACTGCTTTTGGGGGCACCTGGGTGGCTCAGTGGGTTAAAGCCTCTGCCTTCGGCTCAGGTCATGATCTCAGGGTTCTGGGATCGAGCTCTCTGCTCAGCGGGGAGCCTGCTTCCTCCTCTCTCTCTGCCTGCCTCTGCTACTTTTGATCTCTGTCAAATAAATAAATAAAATCTTTTAAAAAAAAAAAGGACTGCTTTTGTTATATCCTATAAGTGTTAACATATCATATTTCCATTTTATTTTGTCTCCAGATGTTTTTATCTAATTTTTTTTATTTCTTCATTGACTCCTTGATTGTTCAGTCGCATGTTTTTAATGTCTACATATTTGTGAATTTCCCAGTTTTCTTTTTATAGTTTATTTCCAGCTTTATGCCATTATGGTTAGAAAAGAAGCTTGATATGATTTTTGTCTTTTAAATTTGTTATGATTCCGTTGGTGGTCTAATATATGATCTATTCTGGAGAATATTCTGTGTGCATTTATGAAGAATATATATTGCATTTCTTTTGGGTGAAATGTTCTATATGTATCTGTTAAGTTTATCTGGCCTAACATTTTATTTAAGATTGATATTTTCTTATTGATTTTCTATCTGGATGATTTATCTATTGATGTAACTGGGTATAAAGTCCCCTACTATCATTGTTTCACTATGTCTCCCTTTAAGTCTGTTAATATTTGTTTTATGTTTATATTATCTCATGTTGGGTATATAAATATTTACAAATAATATATCCTCTTGTTTGATTGACTTCTTTATCATTATGGAATGCCCTTATTTATGTCTCACCACAGTGTTTAAAGTTTATTTTGAAAAACAACAAGAACAACAAGCAAACAAACAAAAGTCTGTTTTGTCTGATATAAGTATAGTTTCTCCAGCTTTCTGTTGGTTTTCATTTGCATGGGATATCTTTTTCATGTCCTCACCTTCAATCTTGCATCACCTGAAGTGAGTCTCTTAGAAGTAGCATATAGATTGGTCTTTTAAAAAAAGTTCATTCTGACATTCTGTTTCTTTTGGAGAATTTAGTGGACTTACATTTAAATTAATTATTGATAGTTATGTACTTATTGACATTTTGTTAGTTGTTTTAGTGTTTTATTTTATTTTATTTTATTTTATTTTGTTTTGTAGTTCTGTTTCTTTTTTTCTCTTGCTGTCTTCCTTTGTGGTGTGATGACTTTCTTTTGTGATATGCTTAGATTTCTTTCTCATTATCTTTTGTTTATCTACTACAGGTATTTTCTTGGTGGCTTAAATATAGCCATATTTAAGCCATAAGGCTTAAATATAACAACTTATAATAATTTATTTTAAGTTGATAACTTAAGTTTCAAAGCATTTTAAATCCCTGCATTTTACGCTTCTCCCCCAACACTTTGTTTTTGTTGTCACATTTTGCATTTTTATCTTGTTCATTCCTTAACTAATTAATATAGTTACCATTATTTTTATTTCTCGTGTCTTTTAACCTTCATACTAGCTGTATAAGTAACCAATCTACTACCTTTACTATACATTTACCTTCAACACTGAGCACTGTACTTTCATATTTTTGTTGTCGTTGTTGTTGTTTTATTGTTGCTAATTAATGTCCTTTCTTTTCAGCTTAAAAAAGTACTTTAACATTTTTTGTAAGGCAAGTTTAGTGGTGATGGACTCTTTTAGTCTTTGCTTCTGTAGAAAATTCTCTATTTCTCTTTTAATTCTGAATGGTATATCAAGCTGGGTAGAGTATTTTGGTTGAGATTTTTCTGCTTTTAGCACTTTGAATATATCATACCTCTCCCTTCTGGCTTGTAAAGTTTCTGCTGAAAAGTCTGCTGATAGTGTTATGAGGGCTTCCTTATATGTGCCAAGTTGTTTCCCTTTTATTGCTTTTAAAATTCTTCTCTTCTTTTTAACCTTGACAGTTATATTATAATGTGTCTTGGTGTAGGTCTCTGATTTCATCCTAGTTGGAACTCTTTGTGGGTCCTGGATCTGGATATATGTTTCTTTCTTCAGATTAGGGAAATTTCAACCATTACTTCTCCAACTATCATTTCACCCCTTTCTTTCTCCCTTCTTGTGAGATTTCTATAATGCAAATGTTTGTCTGCTTGAAATTGTCCCATATACTCATTAATCTATATTTACTCTTTTTCATATTCTTTTTGATGTTCTGATTGGATGAGTTCTCTGCCCTGTATTTGAGTTCATTGATCCTTTCTTCTGCTTGATCTAGTCTGTTAAGGAAACCCTCTAGTGTATTTTTCATTGTAGTTACTGATTTCTCCTGATTAGAAATTTCTTATATTTTCTATCCATTTGTTGAAGTTCTCTTAATCATTTTTCTCTGGAGTTTAATGAGCATCTGTGTGACAAATTATCTGAACTCTGTTAGGTAAATTACTTATCTCTATTTTATTAAAGTTTCCTCCCCTCACCCCCCACCCTGAGGTTTTATCTTATTCTTTCATCTGGAATGTATTCCTCTCTTTCTACCTTTTGCTTGACTCTGTGTTGCTTTCTATGTATTAGATGTTAGCTACCTCTCCTACTCTTAAATGATTGGTCTCATGTGAGAGATGAACCTTATTTTCTAATGCTGCCCTAGCTTTTGATTGTCTTTCAAACCTTTGCAATTGTTCAAAGAGCCTATTTATTTTTAAGAGCTCCCCATATTTGAGTGTGTGCCAATACCAGTCAGTGTCCCAATAGGGAGGATTTCATCCAATACCTGGATTCAAGCTGATTGGAAGCCAGACCCTGAAGCAGAAGCTTTTAGAGTGCAAATATATACTGTCCTGTGGGACTACAACCATAAACCCTGCTGGGCCCTTGACCCAGGTGATCTGGATATGTCCCCTGAGTAGCACTGACTATACTACTGGCTTCAAATGAGTGTGCAAGCTCCTTTCTGGGAGATACCTATGAGTTGTAGTGAAGGAGAATGCAAAGATGACATACCCAGCCTATATTCCCTAAGAGTACTTCCATGGCCTTTAGATGCTTGCCAAGCCTATAGTCTGTCCCTATGCTGAAACTCCAGCACTAGCAAGTAAGTCTCTTTCGTAGAAAATCTGGGGATGTGTTTCTGTCTATTGTCTGTGTAGTGTCCTGTGGGTGGTAATCTGCGAGGAATTGTCTCTCTGATTGTTACAGTCTTGTGTGACCCAGGAACACAAGTTCCCTCCCCCCTACCCACCAGAGCCTGAGGATCAAGGAGTATCCCCTGGGCAGCAGCCATAAAAACCAGAATAACATCAGGTAAGAGATTTGTGCAAGAGCTTTCTTTGAGGGATGCTAGTGCTCTAGGAGAACTTGGTAGAGGGAGAGAGAGTGAAATTAGTGCCCACCCTCCAAGGTTTCAGGAAATGTTTACAGTTAGTCCTTAGATGTGTGTTTAGCTAAGAACCTGCACCTCAGGCTAAAGCTGTAGCCTGAAGCTAATAGTTCTCTTTAACAGAAAGATTGGACTCATGTATCTGTTGCTTTGTGCCATAACCTGGGCATGGTAGCTGTTTAAGAACTTTTTCTCCATTAGTTACATTCCTGTGGGACCCATGAGTATAAGCCTTACTGGTTACCAGAGCTAGTCAATATAGAGCTGTCCCCTACAGCATCTGCAAATATCTGGGCACCAGAAAAGGGTATAAATGTCTTTCAGGAAGATACTTAGCTGGCTGGACTGAAGCAGAGGGAAGATGCAAAGGTTATATCCACTGGCCTTAGTTCTCTGAGAATACTTCCATAGGCTCTTATAATTGGGCCAAACCAGAAACCTGCCCCTCAGGCCAAATCTCCTGTGGAAGGAAATGGCCTCTTAGAAAGATTGGCAGTGTGTTTTGATCTGCTATCTGTTAAATGCCTGGGGATTTGTTGTCTGTCAAGAGCTTTCTCTCTAATTGTTATAGCCTATTGGGACCCAAGAATTCAAGTCCCCTTTGTCTCCATAGCGAGGTGATTAAAGGCAGCCATAAAACAAACAAACAAAAAACAAAAACAGGTCACTGATAGAAAAACTGTAGCACTGGATAGGTGGAGTTCTTCTCTGGGATATATGGGTGCTCTGAGTGCAGTACAGGGAAAGTGCAAAGATGGTATCTACCAAAAAAGGAAGGAAATAGTAAAGAAGGAGAAGGAAGAAGAAAAGAAAGGAAAAAAAAATGAAAACAAATGAAAGAAAAAAAAAGATGTCACCTGCTGGCTTTGGCAAGGCAGAAGGAGAGCATGCAGAAAAGTGCCCATTAGCTGAAGCATAATGGTGACACCCACAGGAGAGGGGATAAAAAGATGGTAACTTCCAGCTTTAGCAAGATGGGGAGAGCAGGAAGATGTCACCTACTCCTCTGATTCTGTAGGATAATCTAGTAGGTCTCTGCCCCACCAGACCAATGCTTTGAATTAGGAAATGAATCCTTTTACCCAAATTCTGAGTATTTTTTTTTTGACACCAGAGAGGAAATTTATTCACTGTACTTTGTGACATTTTGAAACCAGATATTAATATGATTTTTACCTGAGTGGTTTTTAAAGGACTACTTCTGCATTGGGCCCAGGATGGGTGAATCTGCATGTAGGCTCTTTAAGGAGCTGAATTTGATAGTTCATAGATCTCCATTTCTTTAGGGCCAGTTATTGGAGTTTTATTAGTTTCTGTGTTATATTTATTTGATTTTTGTCATCTTTCATTCTTTATATTGGTATCTGCACACTTGGCTAAACAGTTTCCTTTTCTAGACTTTATAGGTTCACCTTGACAGAGATACTTCTCCAGATAGCTCAGTTTGGGTATCTGGATATGTCTGCTGATAATGTCCTTGGGCAGGTGGTACCTACTACTAGGGTCTATTTTTGGTGAGGCAGCTGTGCTAGCTCTGAGTGTGTACCACTGGCTGAGAAGAGTTAGATAGGGCTCTTGGCTTGGTTTCTTACTTGGCTTGCCCAAGTGAGATTGTAGTGTAGGCTCTGTGGTTAGGCCTAGATCAGTCTCTGGTTAGACTTATTAGGTTGTTGGGATTTGGTAGTATACTCAGCAGTAGATGAAGCTTTGAATTAGTTTCTTTGCTCTAGCAGGACAGTAGGAGAGGAGTCAGGGCTTGCACATCTCATTGTTTGGTGACTGAATATCCTAGTCAGCTGAGGTGACCCATTTTGCTCTGCAGACAGAGAAAGCCATGGGCTGTGCTCTCTATTTAAGTGCCACTATGAGCAGAGCTATTGGATGGAATGGTTTCTTGTGTGCTCTAGGGTAAGATTCTCAGGTTGGGCAGGCTGAAGCCAATATTCAGCAAAAAGTACAAATTAGTTTCCTTGCCTAGGTGCAGTGAGAGAAACAGTTCCAAGTCCACTTAAGTTCGTTGTTTGTGGCCTTGACTCAAACTGCCCTATGCTGAAAGTTCCCTGGCTGAACAGGACCACTGCCTTTCTTCAGGAACAGTCAGCTCTATCTGTCTGCCACTCATTTTTGCTGGTTTACACAGCAGCTTCTGGGTATTCTCAGCAGCCCTTTCTGTCTGATGAAACCAGTGATCATGCTGTGCGGCACATGGGACTATGACTTAGCTCTCCTGTGTGTGGACCAGTCTAGACAACTCCCAAGTTTTCCTAAACAGGTTTTCCCAATGAGAGGGACCAGGAGCTATAGTGAGCAGTGGTGAAGCTATGAATTAACTCCCTTGACTGGGCAAAGCAGGGGAACCCTCTAAACCGGGTGCTATATTTGCTCTTGGGGTGAATCAGCTCTGCCCACCTCCCTCTTAGCTTGAGAATTGCTGGTGTTCCCTGCCTGTCAAATGGTGCCGGAAGCCATGCTTTAAAGTGGTAGGGCGATGACTTAGCTCCCATGCAATGGCATACCAGATTCCAGGGCCAGAAAATCTCCTTGTTTAAGTTAATCTTACTTGGGTTCCCTTGTGCATGCATGACTAGGCCTTTTTCTTCTGCTATTTTCAGGATTTTCCCTTTGATTTTGGATTTCGGCTATTTTTTTCTAAAGATTTTATTTATTTGAGAGAGAGAGAGAAAGAATGGAAGAGAGAAAGAACACACAGACGGAGAATGAGAGGGAGAAGAAGACTTCCCACTGAGCAGAGAGCCTGATGCTGGTCTCGATCTGAGGACTCTGAGATCATGACCTGAGCCAAAGGCAGATATTTAACTGACTGAGCCACCCAGGTGCTCCTGGATTTCAGCTATTTTACTACGATGTATCTGGATATTATTTTTATGCATTTATTTCACTTACAGTTTTTTTGAGCTCTTGGATGTGTAGATTAATATTTTTCATTAGATTTCAGAAAGTTTTAACACTTCTAATATTTTTTTCTGTCTTTTTTCTCTCTCTCCTCACCTCTGGTAAGTCCTATTACTCATATGTTGGTGGGATTTAAATGTATCCCATTTTTTTTTGTGGGTTTGTTCATTTGTCTTCATTATTTTCTATTAACATAATCTTTATCAATCTTTTCAAGTTTTCTGATTTTTTTCTTCTTCTAATTCAAATCTACTGTTGAACTACTCTAGCAAAATTTTCATTTCAGTTACTGTACTTTTCAACTGCAGAATTTTCATTTGGTTCTGTTTTATAATTTCTATGTCTTTATTGATAATCTCTATTTGAAAAGATCATGTTTTTATACCTTTCTTTACTTATTTGAGGCTTATTTCCTTTAAACATATTTATAATAGTTGGCTTTAAGTATTTATCTGTTATGTCTGAGATTTGTGCCCTTTCAAAGGCAGTTTCAAAGGCTTACTCTTTGCTTATACTTTTGTGTTTCTTTGCCTCATAATTTTTTTGTTGAAAACTGGACATTTTAAATAGTATATTGTAACCACACTTGGTTGATCTCCTTACCTGGACTTGTTTGTTTAATAACTTAGCTAGACTATTTTAGTAAACTTTATTTCCCCTGCATTGGGTAGCCTCTGTTATTGCTCCTTAGAGGACAAACTTTTAGCCAGGTGCAGTCACCCTTGGAATGACAGTGATTTTAGCGCTCTTTGAGTGCTAAAACTCTTTGAGTTTCCCCTTTTCGGATTTCTTCTTAAGCTATTCTGAAGGTATCACACCTATTATTAACTTTCACTAATTGCCATCTGACTACTCTATTGTTTTCAACAATTCTATGGGAAATAAATTGCTCCACAGTGTGATCTTTTAAAACTGAGCTCTTTTCAAAAGTGGTCTTTGAGGCCAGTTTTTGCAGTTTCTTCAGATCTCAGAAGGGCTCTTCTTAGCCATCTCTTTTGGTTCTCTCTGATAAACCTCAAGATGGTTTAGTTTAGCTTTCTACTCTCTTAGAGCAACCCTTCTCCTTGTAAGTGTTTATCACTTTCTGAGGGCAAGAGCTATCAGGGTTCCAGTATTCTCTACCTATTGCACCTGAGTTAAAGCTTCTACCTCATAAGTGAGTTCTGAGAGGAGGAAGAGAGCCCAAGTTCTCTTAGACATTCTTGCTTGAAATAGATTCTCTAAAACATGGATCCAGGCTAGGGTATTTCTTGCAATGACTCTGTAGCCCTCGACTGGAACTAGGTAGGGAAGGGATCCTGTGTTTTCTCGGTTTTGCCTTTTTGGATTAGAACTTCTGGTAGTCTGAACTTAGGTCAGGGGAGACAGAGAGAAAAGAGACAGTGAGTTGTTTAAATCCAACAGTGTCTCACTGTTCTTACTGAGCTGTAATAGATTTTATTGAATAAATATTTGTTTATTTGCTGTATGCCCTTAGGACAATTTCCAGAGATTTTAAATGGTTGGCTCACTGGGGAGAGGATCCACAGAACCCCTCACAACTGTATCCCAGAAACTGTCTCCCTAATGTGATTCTATTCAAAACTACTTTTATTCTAAAAACTCAACAATGATTGTCCATTCCAGTGACCTATGCCAAATATATTATTGCCTCTTTAAGCATACTTCTGACTGCCTTTTTGTACCTGCTGTTTGCTCTGCTAGAATTTTTGTTTCCTGAGATTCCCACATTATCTTCTTTTCAGTATTACTATCCCAATCCAGCCTGTGTGAAAAGCAATTCACTCATATCTCTAGTGCTTTATTTCTGTATTATCTATATCTACTTAATTTTTTAAAGATTTATTTATTTGAGAGAGAGACAGAGCTGGCAACAGCAATAGTGAGAGAGAGAGAGCAGGAGCAGGAAGGAGAGGGAGAAGCAGGATCTCCACTGAGCCGGAAACCTTACAGGGCTAGATCCCAGGACCCTGGGATCATGACCTGAGCCAAAGGCAGATACTTAACTGACTGAGCCACCAAGTTCCCCTATCTATCTCTACTTTTAAGAGAATATAAGCTTCTTGGTATTAAGGACTTTCTTCTCTTCACAGAGCACATATTGGTTACTTTCAGAATGATACTTTTTCTTTGAAAATCCCTTGTTTCTTTCTTCTTTGGCAGTTAGTGACCACTAACTACTAACTAGTTAGTAACCACTAATATGAAAAATGGGAAAAATTGCTTTCCTTGGTTAATTTTGTTTTACCTCTGCAAATTAATAATAATGGTGACTGTTATCTTTTATAATTTTTTTTCAGTGTTCCAAGATTCATTGTTTATGCACCACACACAGTGCTCCATGCAATATGTGCCTTCCTTAACACCCACCACCAGGCTCACCCACACCGCCACCCCTTACCCCTCCAAAACCCTCAGTTTGTTTCTCAGTGTTCACAGTCTCTCATGGTTTGTCTCCCCCTCCCATTTCCCCCAACTCACTTCTACTTGGTTCATCACTTTAATGCAAACAACTTTACTATTTCATTACATAGAATGAGTGTTACTGACATCTTCACTGGAGCAGAAAAGTCAAAAGATTTCATACTGTTTATCTTATATTTCTATAGATAATATAGTCATGTTCTTCTTGTCATTATATTATAAAATACATAGTTAAACATGAGTACAGAAATGTTTGTGGATTAATATCACCAGAGATTTCTCAGCACTCATTCATTCCTTGGTGAAGGATGATGAGCAAACCTTAGTGCCTAAGTAGTTTTATATAGTAGTAATTTGAAAACAAATATTACATTAAATTTACCACCCTGTTTTCAAAGGTGTATGTGAACTCATGAGTAGTTTTCTTTCCTTTTTTATGGCAAAAAAACTAAATGACAATTTCCCCCCCTTATACTCAGCCCCTTGTTGCTGTGCAAAAAACATCAGGAGAAACTTATTGGTGAATGTGAAACAAAATGGATTTACATACACAAAGGATATGAAGACAGGCTCTTTAAGAATCTCTTTTTTCAACCTGAAACTAATATAATGGGAAAGCTTACACATTGGAAACATGTAAGTATAATTAGTTTATTACTTATCTTTAAAATATTTTTAAGATACTATAGCTATAATTTATGTAGCATTTGTAAAATCTCTTCATTCTCTTTTAAATATTTTCCATTATATTGTTAATATTCTGCTTGAGATTTTCTCAGTGAAAGAAAAGTCATATAATAACAACACAAATATAATTTATGTGGTATATTATTCTTATTACAACAATTTTTATATTTATGTTTTGTATATTTTTCTTGTATTATTACAAGTAGTTATTAACATTAATGTAAAAATCTCTTCATAGTAGTTGAAAACTTAAAAAAAGTATTTAGTTTATTAAAGACTGATAATACTATATATATTCATTCATTGTTTTTTGCTAAGTTATGTATTGCTTTGAGGACACATTGAAAATAGAAAGAAGCTTTTATTTATTGAGTGCCTACTATGTATCAGGCGCTGTGCTAGATATTTTGCATGTGTTCTGTAATTTATTCTCCACAACACTGTACGATAGATATTTTTATCTCATTTTTATAAATAGGGAAAGTAAGGCTCTGATGGGGGCATAATTGAGTGGCATTGCTAAAACTTAACTTCAGGTTTTCTGACTCCAGAATTTGTGCTTTTTTTAATCTTTAGAGTTTTTTTTTTTTTTTTTTAATTTGGATATTTTATAATGGTAGAAATGAAGACTTGGCATTGCATTATAACTAACTAGAATAAACTTTTAATAATGTGTAAAGCACTGTTTGTGGTAAACTTCTTCGCAAATGAGACTGTTTCTAAGTAGCTTGCACTACAAATGTTTCCACTATATTAACATGATTAGAAAGGACTACAAAAGGTCCAGAATCTCATTAGTCTGATTTCAGCGTTATTGAGGACATATATTCTAGAAATAGCACAGGAATATTTTCAAGCCCTTAAAACCCACAAAAAATTACTCATCAAATTAAAAATATAGGTTTAAAGGCATATGTATCCCATTCAAAACTTTTTACTCATTAGCACATAGTGCCCACTGTATTAAATTTCTCTATATGATACTATGTTTTATAAAAGAATGATGCTCATTTGAAGTGTCTTTTGGTCCTCTATGTAGAACATAAAGTCACTAATTTCAGGCATGAAACCTGCTTTTTTTTTTTTTTTTTTTAGTTTCAAATATATTATTTATTTATTTATTTTTAATTTTTATTTTTTATAAACATATAAAGTATTTTTATCCCCAGGGGTACGTGTCTGTGAATCGTCAGGTTTACACACTTCACAGCACTAACCATAGCACATACCCTCCCCAATGTCCATTACCCCACCCACCTTTCCCTCCC
>PISX010030540.1:0-17500 GCA_004024625.1 Mellivora capensis | reverse complement strand
GACTTACTCATTCCATAACTGGAAGCCTGTATCTCCTACTCCCTTTTACCCATTTTATCCATTCCCCCACTCCCCAATGCCCTGGTAACCATCAGTTTGTTCTCTGTATTTATGGGTCTGTTTTGGTTTTTTGTTTTGTTTTTTTAGAGTTTACCAACAAATTGAGAATTTTCTTATGTGCAATTCTAAGAAGGATCTTTAATCCACATTTAGAGAAAAACAACAAACCCCGTGTAGTATGACCTCATCTGTTTTTAACAAATTAAATTAAGAATATATACACATGCTTGCTCGTGCTTTCAACATTTCTGGAAAGATTCATACACACACACACATAAACAGTCCACAGAAGTGTTCTTTAGGGTGTAAATGTGAAGCTGCCTTTTCAGGGAGACTCTTCTTTATATTATCTTATTATTTAAATGATTTAAGTTTATACCATAAACATGTATTTCTTTTATAATAGAAGTTTAAAGAGAGACAAAATGGCCATTGTTTATGTGAACAAGTGAGAGCTAGATAACAATATATTATTTATAACAAATGTTTTACAGCTTATGTGAATCAGTTTTCAAATATGTACAATGCATTTTATAGTTGACTCCTGAACAATGTGGGGGATGGGGCACCAAACCCCACACAACAGAAAATCCACATATAACTTTTGACTCCCTCAAAACTTTACTAAAATGCTACTGTTGACCAGAAGATTTACCGATAACATAAGCAGTCAATTGAGCCTCATGTTGTTTGTATTATATACTGCATTCTTACAATAGAATAAGCTTGAGAAAAGAAAATGTTATTAAGAAAAATCACAAGGAAGAAAAAATATTTACAGTATTGTACTGTATTTATTTTTTAAAAATCCACATATAAGTGGACCCATGTGGTTTAAACCTATGTTGTTCAAGCTGTATTTTGACTTAAATAAACTAAGAGATGAATTATAAAATATTACATAGTGGTTAAAAGATTAACCCATGGAGGCATACAGGCATACGAGTTGGGGTTATCCCCCTACCACTAAAATACATACAATCTGTGTTCATCCATTCAACTATGTATTCAGAGCATAGTTGCTCTAGGCGAGTTGCTTGCTCTCCATAAAACATGATTTCACAGTAAGATGAGGATAATAATAATAATGATAGTAATTGTGATAGTTACATTAATACCAACCTCATGAAACTATTATCATGATTAAATAAGCAAATGGCCATGAAGCTCTTAGCGTAGTTCCTGATACAGGAATTACTTAAAATGTATTAGCTATAACCAAAAAGAGCAGGGAAAAAAATGCCACACATTCTATGAAGACATTACCGAGACAATCAGACAGACACACACACACACACGCGTACACACACACACACACACACAGAGGGAGAGAGACCCATGTACAGATACAGAAATATCTATTTATCTTCTGAACACAAACTGGGATTCATATTGTTTAGAGGCTTTGTTTTTACTCATTGGCAATATATTGCTTTTATATCGGTAAGTATATTTCATTCCCATTGCCCTGCCGTCACTCAAGCTACTGTTTTCCTGCCTGAAATTTTTGCAACAAACCCCAACCTATTTCCCTGCCTCCATTCTTCCCCACGTTCCTGTTTCTTAACTTCACAAACTCCTTAAGCATTCCACATTGCCACAGGGTCTGACTCTACCACATGCCACTCGAGGTTCGTGGAATCTAATCCTTGTCTGTGTGGATGGCTTCGTCTCCTACCACATTGTTCCATGAACTTCATGCTCTTGTCACACCTTTCCGAGAAAAGCAAAGTACTCTAGCACATGCCTTTCCAGAGGCAGTGTGGTAGGATGACATGCACGTGGAAAGCACATGAACTTTGGATCCAGACCAACCTACATTCTTTCTTTTTTTTTTAAATCATTTTATTTTGTTTTGTTTTTTTCATCATGACAAGTGTACTCTTTAATCCTCATCCCCTATTTCATTCATTCTCCCTCACCTCCCCTCTGGTAACCATCAGTTTTATTCTCTCTGTAGTTAAGGGTTTGTTTCTTGGTTTGTCTTTCTCTCTCTTTTCTTTTGCTCATTTGTTTCTTAAATTCAACATGAATTCCAATGAAATCATAAGGTATTTGTCTTTCTCTGACTAATTTATTTCACTCAACATTATATTCTCTAGCTCTATCCATGTCGTTGCAAATGTCAAATTTCATTATTTTTTGTGGCTGAGTATTATTCCAATATGTTTATATACATATACAATATATATATACACATATATATACCCAATATTCCAATATGTATGTGTGTATATATATGTACATATATATGTCTGTATTTTTACATATACGTGTGTATATATATGTATATATATATGATGTGGTATTTATGTATTTATATATAAATACCACATCTTCTTTATCCATCCATGTGCCTACCAATGGACACTTGGGCTGCTTCCATAGTTCGCTATTGTAAATAATGCTGCAATAAACATCACGGTGCATGTATCACTTTGAATTAGATTTTTGTATTTCTTGGATAAATATTCAGTAGTGTGATTCCTGGATTGCAGGGTAGTTCTAGTTTTTGAACCAATCTACGTTCTAATCTTGGTTCCAACATCTACTGTAGTGTGGCCATAGGAAATTCACCTGACCCTATTTGCTAACAAAATTTCCTTTGGATGAGACAAACTTTTCTTGTCTAAACACCAAAATAATTATTGGGTTTACAAGCCAGAGCACAGCAATAAGTAACAAAAAGTACAGTATTCCCCACATGGCAATAATTGACTGAATGTTCACTCCCTAAGAACAGCTGCAGTCTTCCTCACATCTGGGCTTTTCTCTTTGTTTCCACTATAAGCACCTCAGTTCCCTCATTAACTCTTACCTGGATTATTATTACAGCCTCTAACTGATCTCCAAATTTTCCTCCGGCCCCTCCCCTATCCTTTCTTTCAGATTCATCTGTCTATGCACGTCTCTGACCATGTTGCTCTGATGTTCAAAACTCTTCGTCGATCCCTATCACCTCCAGACCAAGCCCCTACCTCCTGCCAGCCCTCTTCCAGTCCATTTCCTTACCCTTGCCTGGGCTCCAGCATTCTCCAGGAAATGGAAGTTCCTTTCTTTATGGCATAACAATTATATGCCAGCTACTGCGTCTGGCCCCTTTCATCCGTTTCTCCTCATCATTATACTCATTTTAGGACACAGGATTCCAGTAAGTTAAATGGCTATCTCAAGACCATTCACCAAGTGAAGAAACAAAAAAATAAAATAAATAAAACTCACGTATATCTGTCTGGCTTGAGACCTTCCATACCATTTTTTGGACTATACAACTACATTGAAATACATGCCCTAAGTTGTTTATTCTGCCAAATGAAATATGATGTGTTCATTAATTTGTTAGGGGGGTTCCTGAGGTTCACGTGGGAGCAAGTTTAGAGACAAAGTATATATGAACCAGATGGCCAAGGGCTTGGCATACGTGCTGTATAGTCTGAATTCACTGCTGTAGTACGGGAGAGATTGGCACTAAATAATTACAGGAGAAGGGCAAACACGCTGGAGAGATACCCACTGGGAAACTGTTTCAGTAGTGCCAACCAGAGGCGGTGGTGGCTAAGGCAGAGAGGATGGAGAGGAGATGGCTAACTGAAGAGATACTTGGAAGGTTGTCTATTTAACAAGTTCAGGAATCACCTCTTGGGCAAACTCCAGGCACCTGTGTGAAGTTCATTACTGCCTCCAATGTAACTGTTAGAACCAAAGTGAAATTTGTGGTTACTGCTGCCCATAGGCCTTGAGTTTATTGGGAATAGGAGGCCTTCCAACAAGGAAAATGATCATTTTGCTTCACCGCATTATTATATCAGTTTAAAAGGTACCAAGGTACAGCACTCACGTGGGGAGGAGAGACTCGGGCTTCCCATTGTAAAGGAATCGATAGCTATTCTACCAGCAGTGGTTACAAAGCCCCTTTTAAAACTAATAATTGTGGAAGGGCTGAGTCCTTCATAATAAAATCTTTAAAACCTTTATAAAATTCCTCTGTAAAGCCATTTTCCTGGGGAGACCTATAATTATCGAAAGGCAAGACGAGAGCACTGGCCCATTTCACATAAACATGGATGGTACGAGCCTTAGCCAGGAACGTTGAGAGTAGAGAAATAAAACCCAGATGAGAAAATGAACCAGGGTCAATTTTTCTTCCCCATGTATTTTATTGTATACAAATGATAAAGCATAAACAGCCTCTGATTTCCCACCAGACTCTGATGATTTTTTTTTCTTAAAAGACTGCCTAACATTGAATCTCAAATCCTATCATTCATTCAAATGTACCTACCACAATCACCTCGGCAAATTCTGCTGCAGTTAACCCTATTTTCATGTGACTGCTTCTTATTTTTCTTGAATTTTAAATTCAGGCATTTAGTTAGCATTCAAAATCTTCTCTTTTTTTGATCTCCTAAAAACCAGAGTGGCGGGGGTAATTACACCCCTCCAATCTCCCTGCTGGGTATACCAGAGTATACAATGCTGTTCAAAAAAGCAGAAAAAGGGAAAGAGGAGCTGGTTAGGAGAAAAAGGGAAGAGTATCTGGTTAAGCTCAAGTTCACCTCAGCATCCTTCTGAGTCCTGCTTTTAGCAACCCTTTTTCAAGACTTCACTTCCACAGGACTTGGGCAAGACTCATTAATTCACACCACAGAGGCAGAAGAAGACACAAGAGCCCAGAAAGCCAAACTGCTGTGTGGCCCGGGCAATCCATTTCATCATCTGGTTCTCAGTTTCCTTTTCTCTGTAAATGAGGGAGTTGGACCAGAACTTGGAGACCAAATATTTGTATCCTCTTGTTACAACCCTGTTCAATCAGTAGTGATTTCCTCCCGTGCTCCTCTATCCTGAGGTGGATTCCAGGCTCAGGAGGAAAGAGTATCAAGTTGGTTAGTGATGTCTGCCAAGGGAGTAGGATGCGGTAATGACAACATGAGCGCCATTTTTTTTTTTTTTTACATCTTTGAAATATGATGCTTTTAGTTCTTGTGTGATTCCTATTCCGTGTTAGAGGAGACAGATTGTCTTGTGGGAAGGTGAACTCAATATTCCAGAATAAGATGACTGAGGGGGTTTAAAAATAGAAGATAATCAAGAGGCAAATCATTGAATACGAGACAGGAGAACCAGAGAGATGAACGTGGAGATAAATACTATGTGCAGGCAAGTGAACGGGGAAGTGACATGAGATCTTTTGTCGACAGTTGGTTTCTCCCTGCTGTGATGTTTGAGGGACAGCTGTGTATAAAGGATAGGGGTGGGGGGGAATCCTCCTGATGTCATTAAATAAAGAATTCCATAATTCTAGCACTCTAACTAATAGATATTTCATGGCATTCAGAAAACACTCAACAAAAGAATATGACATCAAACCAGGAGCAATCTCCTACCCCTGGACAAAGGGAAATATTTGAAGACCTTTTTTATTGACTTGGGTGGGAGGCAGTGATGCTGGGATGTAAAGAGAGAGTCCAGGATGCTGGGAAACATCCCCCAAGGCACAGAATGACCTTGAATAACAAAGGATTGTCCTGCCTAAGACTGTCAAATTCTGTCTTAAAGGAACAAATGAAACAACAAATGGTTGAAAGTCCTATCCTACATGTGTCCTATCGTGCTGACACTCCAGTGTTCACAGACATATTTGATTTCCTCTTCTTTAACCCGCATCTAGGCTGTTTCCTACCCTTTCTTTAAAGTCAGGTGTGGCCATATGACTGAGTTTGCTTCAATAGGGTGCGAGTGGAAGTTACATATGACGCTTCTGGAACTGGTTTAATCAACCTCCCAATCTCTCATCCCTCTTGCACGAGCTGGATGGAGAGTTCTCCTATGACCTAACAAAAGGAGAAGACACAAAATGAAGGGCGTCTGGGACCTTGAATGACCATGCAGAGCAGAGCAGGCCCTCAAATTCTGATTCTCCACATTAGAAAAATAACTTTAAGCTTTTATTTCATCAAGCCATTGAAAGTTGAAGATTGTATACTATAGGAACTAGCCTATTTTGAGTAATACATCTAAAACTGGCTCAGTTGGACTATGTGCTATTCCCTAGCATGAACAGCAAATCAGCATTTTTCAACCTCTGTCTCTCTCTGTCTCTGTCTCTCAATTGTTTCATACATGGATACACGTTTCATGGCCTCTATTCCAAGTTTAAACTTCCCTATTCTTAGGAACTCTTTTGTTTTTCATATTTTCCCCCTCTGTTCAGAGCTGTTGACAGTCTACATTAGTAGCTACAATATCACAAAAGGAGAAGCAAAGGGATAAGTGTCTCCCTTTTGTATATCAGAATTTCTGAGATCCATGAAGCATCATGACCCCATAACAGATTATAGGGTTCTTGAATTATTTTAAATTCAGAAGCAAGAAAACTCATTAAGCACTATGCTAGGCTCTATAGGTCATAAAAATGTGTTATATATGACTGACTTCAAAGAATTTATATTCTGGTAAAATACATGAAAAATTACATAGAAAGCTATGATAAATACATTGTGAGGATAAACACATTCCTCTAGAAGTTCAAGAGGGAATATCACATGTGGTTCGAGACTTCAGAAAATAATGGGGGCACCTGGATGGTTGAGTCAGTTGAGCATCTGCCTTTGGCTCAGGTCATGATCCTGGGGTCCTGGAATCAAGCCCCATGTTGGGCTCCCTGCTCTCTCTCCCTCTGAGTCTCCCCTGCTAAGGGTCTCTCTCTCAAATAAAAAAATAAAATCTTCTAAAAGATAATGAATTGAAGCAATGTCCTTTCAGGTGGGTTTCAGGAATATTCAGGTTTTGACAAATGAGCATAGGGTGAAGCATGAGGCCAGTGCAAGGGGGCAGCAAGAAGTCCAATTGGCCAGAGTCTAGAGCAGCACCATCCAACAGAAATCTAGAGCCACAAATGAGAGCCAGTTGCAATTTTTTTTCAAGTAGCCACATTAGAAAAGTAAAAAAGAAAAAGGATAAATTAAGTTAAACAGTACATTTTAACACAATATATCCAATACACTATTATTTCAATATGTAGTAGATAAAAATATTACAAAGATATTTCACATTTTTTTTTCATTGGACATTTCTGAATTCCGAAGTGTCTCTTACATTTATAGCACATCTCAGTTTGGATTAGTCACATTTCTAGTGCTCCCTAGCCCCACGTGTCTAGTGGTTATTGTATGTATGTCTAGTTATATGCTTATATATATATTAGTTATATATAGTATGTTATATGTATGTATGTCTAGTCTCGTGGTTATTGTATTGGGGAATGTAGGACTAGAAACCATGTCAATAAAAGGCCTGGACTTTGTTCTTGAAATCACCCAACTTGCCCAGCATACAACCAATTGCACACATGGTACTCAATACAGTCTGTTGGGAAGAATTGTTTCAGTAAATGCTTCCATGGAAGACAGAGGTTTATGAAGCTTCAAAGACAGACTTTTCTGCTGTGATATGAAAGAATATGATGTACTGTGGAAGAAAGTCTTAATTGGTTACCCCCATCACCTTTCCTGAATGCGTCTCTGATACTCACCTTTGACATTTTAATGCCTACTTTTCTGTCTTCTTAGCTATAGGAGATACTCTGAGGGAAAATCACCAGCAGTACCCCGAGATTGGAGGTCTTAACATTCTCAGACTTGTCACCAATGTCACCAGCTCTAGGCCCTGAATGATATGTGGGTTTTCTGGAGTAAATCCAATTGCCTGAAGGGTTGTTTTGGGTAATTTCAGAACTTTTAGAAATTCTGAATTGATTTTTATTAAAACCAATGTCTGAATTTTATTTTTATGATTTTCAGTTTTGATTTTGCCATAATTTTTTTTTTTCCTTTTTGAACCCAGTGCTTGTTGAATCACCCTCATGTTCTCAAATTTTCTGCAACTCCTTGTTCAGGGGTTCCCTGCTTGCTTGATATAAAAAAACTTCAGAATTTCCCCCTGACTTAAGTTTTGGCTCCTTTCATCTATTCTCCCCAGTGTTGCTTGAGTAATATTTCCAAAAATAAATTGGGGTGCGCTCTTTCTAAAATATCATCACTGCTTCTACAGAGGTCTTAAAGTAGATGCCAGAGGGCTGCTTTTGACTCTTAATGAGGTTTTGTTTTATGTAGCCATGAACCGTGTTTAATAGTAATGATAAAAAATAACACTTAACACTTTGAGTGGCCCTGTTGAGTTCACCTCAAAACCACAGCTCCCCAGAATCTCCTCCTTTATGCACTCAGCCCCCTTCTTGTGAGTCTGAAACAGAGTCCTGGCTTTTCAATTCACTACTTGCAGCAAACTGATCTCAGGTTACTTTTCGCAGACTTGTATCACCCCAGATTTCTTTGGTGATAAGCCTCCTATACTTACTATTTCTAAATTGGAAGGAGTAACAGATGAAAAATTTCAAGTGATTACTGTGTACTAGGTACTGGGCTTTGAATGCAAGGTTTACTTAATTCTTAATACAACCCAGTGGGGAATTAGGGCTGAGATCTGGATCAAAGGGTCATAGAACTAGTACGTATCAGGGTGGGATCCCAACTCTAAGCACTATGGGATTCTACAGCTCAGGCTATTAAGCACTCAACTGATGACCTTCCCAACACCCCAGTCTCCAGGTAGCAATACCTTTCTCATCCCAGTAGGCCCAGACCAAATGCTGCTGCTTTATCTATGAGGCCTTCTCTGACATGTCCTGATAAATCATGCCTATTCTTTCAAGCCTACAGAGGGATTTAGCAAATACTTCACTAACACTGTCTTTTATATTGGTTGCTGTTTACAAGTATTTCACCTGCTGGCTTTTGGTGAATCACTGTTTCCTTGCATCTTGATTTCCTTTTTTTTTTTTTTTAATGAAGATTCTAATAGAACTTACAGTGTTATGAGAAAGAAATGCTGGTGGGATAAGGCAGATGGAGTCCTTAGAATAGGGCCCAGAACATGGGAAATGACCAATACTGGTTAGCAGTTGAACTATGCTTAACCTCACCATTATTGTCACTGAACAGAAAGGAATTCACGTTAGATATTTCTATATCCCTAGTCCCTAGTATCATGTCACATATTTTGCCCAGTAAGGGTTCTAAAGAGTCTGGTGAGCTGAATCATGGTGAACTGTTACTTTTTTTTAAAAAATTATTTATTTGTCAGAGAGAGAGGGAGAGAGAGCAAGCACAGGCAGACAGCATGGCAGGCAGAGGGAGAAGCAGGCTCCCTGCCAAGCAAGGAGCCCGATGTGGGACTCGATCCCAGGACGCTGGGATCATGACCTGAGCCGAAGGCAGGCGCTTAACCAACTGAACCACCCAGGCGTCCTGAACTATTACTTTTTCTATTCCTCTTGGACTTTGGCTTGGTAGAGCTTCTTATCACTATCAGCATTCTGCATCTTTGACCTCACTTGGACCTTTATGTTTAAGAATTCTTTTAGAATATCTTTGTATGCTTATTTTGAATATCCTAGTTTCTTTTCTTTCTCTCTTTCTTCTTTCTTTTTCCATGAGGGAAATATCACACATCTTATCACGTTTACCAGTAATTAATTCAGTAAGTATCTCTAACAGACCATGACTATTTCTTCTCCTCCTCCTCCTCTTCCTTCTTCTGTCTCCTCATTGTTATTTTTGTTACTATGTTACTATTAGCACACATAACAGAATTATGAGGTTCCCAATGTTATCTAACGTCTAATCGGTGTTCAGTATGTCCCCAATGTATCAAAAAATGTGCTTTACAAGTTTTTTTCCCCAAATCAGAATCCAAACAAGATTTGTACATTGAATTAGGCTGACGTGTCTCCTAAGTCTACTTTACTCTACAATAGTCTTCTCTCCCTCTTTATATAAATTAATTAAAATGTTTTTGTTGGAGGTATAATTTATACAAATCTGAGGCATACAGCTCAATAAATTTTGCATAGCCATATAAGAACCTCACAGATTATGAGCCAGAAAATTTTGAACTGCATGACCACTCTATCTTTTGTAGTACTGATTGGTTTTGACAGCTTTTGAATTACTTATAAAAGAACACTCTTCCATCTCTTATGAAAAAAAAATAACATTATTTTTATTTTTTTGAAAGATTTTATTTACTTATTTGACAGAGAGAGAGAGATCACAAGTAGGCCGAGAGGCAGGCAGAGAGAGAGAGGAGGAAACAGGCTCCCTGCTGAGCAGAAAGTCCAATGTGGGGCTCAATCCCAGGACCCTGGGATCATTACCTGAGCCAGAGGAAGAGGCTTTAACCCACTGAGCCACCCAGGTGCCCCTTTATTTTTTTTTAAACTAGGATTTTAGTCACATAGGCCTTCCCATATTCTGTAGCTGTCTGATTGTATATTCATGTTATCATCATATATGTTCCTCTACCCCTGTATTTCTTAAGATCTGAAAGCTGTATCTAGAGAACTGATTACACTCAGGTATATAGCTGGTAACTGAAAATTCCTGTTACATCCCAGGGGACACGTGGTCTAGTGGTCACTCGTTAGTGATGTTAAGATTGATCAGTGCATTAGGGTGCCATTTTTCTGACTCATTGTTGATGAAGTTCCCCCATTAACTTCTTACCTAATAGTTTTAACAGCCATAGATGTATGGTGCCTCGATCTGCATTGTTTCATTAGAGTATAGGATATTTTGGGGGGCAGTTAACTTGATGTTAGATGGCACCAGAGAGTAAAAGTAAAGATTCCTAAGCTGAGCCACTAGGTGAATGTTGGCCCCATTGATTGATTAGGGGAATAATAGGGCTTTGCGGGGGAAAAAGATCAAGATTTTGATTTTGGAGGTGTTACATTTGAAATATCTCCTGGATATTCAAGTTTATTTTCTGAGTTTAATAGATGAGTCTCCAACTAGAAGGATTGTGACTGAGTATCCACATTTGGGAGTCTTCAGTGATCTTTCAAGACTTGGGATAAAATACAATCCCCAAGGAAAGGATAGAAATAATGATGAGACCCCAAATGGATACCTGTAGGAAACTGCTCTCTTAGCTATGAAAGTTTTTAATATTCAAGGTAAAACACACCTGAAAACACTAGACTAATCCTAGGATCTTACAGCTGGAAACACTGAAGTCTAAGATGGGAAAAAAACATAAAGAGAGAGAGAGAGAGAGAGAGAGAGAGAAACATTTGGATTAGGTGGAAGGAGTTTGGAGTTGAGCAGTTTGGAGTTGAGCAATCCAGCTTGGCGGGTTAGTGCCTGCAGGACCCTGGGCAGCGTGCTGTTGCTCTAGGCTCCAGCTTCCTAGTAGAAAACACTGCTTAAACCTAGTAAAATAACAAATGCTCATTCATTTGGCCAGTTCCCAACTGATTTTAGGATCCAGAAAGTTCCCCTATCTTGGGGGAAGCTTTCTACTACTTTCTTGAACCTTGTTGCTGCTGAATTGTGCTCCCTTGGCATCTTGGTGCACCCTTCCTCATAACTTTTTATTGTGAATTATTTCTCCTCTAGACTGAAATCACCTCCAGGGCTTGATCAATGCCTAAGACGTTCTTGAAAAAACAAAAACCTAGTGTTTCATCTGGCATGAGGCAGACACTCAGTAAATAATGAAGGAAGAAAGGAAGGAATGGCAAGTGGAAAAAGGATTGCAAAGAAGAAGAACAGAGGAGTAAAAAAGGAAAGAAGGAGGGGAAGGAATGAAGGAAGGAGGGAGGGTTGGAAGGAGGGAAAGGATGTAGGAATATAGCATTTTTGTATTCATTTCTGTATTTCCAGCTCTTACCACAGAGTATTAATAATGAAAACAACAGTATCACCAAACACCCCAAATTATTACAGAGTCATTGTTATATGTCAGGATTTTCTTTTATTGTACACACTATTTACAGAATCTTTAAAAATTGGGACTTTTTCTAAACAAGTTTTTTTTCAGATGAATAAAATGAGACCCAAAAAGGTGAAGTCACATGCTCCTGGTCATTAATTGAAGGTGCCAGAACTAGAATTGTTTTCCTGTAAGAGTTGGGTCAAAACTGCAAAATGTTTGTCCAATGAATGAAAGAAGTTACAACTCAAGTGACTGGAACATGGTAACCACTCCATAAATGTTAGCTGATGTCATTCTTAACTTTCTATTCATTCCCTAGTAAGGGCCTCCCATATACCAGTTTATATGAGTCTTGCAGTTGTCCATACTTATGTACTTGTCATGTCTTACTCACTGAAGAGTTCATACATTTCTCTCTTGCTTTTAGACTCAATGGTAGGCACCTTGTGCACCAGGACAGTACCTAAAAATACTGTTACATCTGTCACTGTTTCAGCTCTAATGCAAGTAAACAGGAGGTGCTCCCGAAATGTCTCTGAATGCTTGGTTGGGTGGCTGTTAATGGAGAGGCAGCTTTGTGCAGAAGAGGGAACATAAGATTGACTCATGAAGGTTCTAGTCCTGGTTCAGTTACCAGCTGCACACTGGAAGGGGGGCCTCTTAAACTCTCCAAGCTTCCAGTTCCAATCTATAAAATCGGGATGATAGTTTTTGTCTCCATAACTTTCAGAGGTATAGTGAGGTTCAAATGGGATAACGCAAACCATAAATTGCAGCACAGATACAAGGTTTTATTATCCCAGTTATATTATGTCCCTTTCTGTCTACTTGCCGCACATTACCACCTTCTCATTTAAGTGAGCACTCAATATTCACCAAATGATTTTTCCTAAATCAATAATATAAACAAAGGAAACAAGATGATCTAGTAAAAGAGGCTCAGGAAATTGACTCTCAGGCTGTGTGTACAGTATTGTCTTGGAAAGGTAGGCTGATATAATACGGTACTAACTCTCTAAGTCAGAGAAGAATTTACCAGAAAACCTGCAAGTAAATGCGTTTTCTACAATTCACCCTAGCACAGCAATTCTCGGGAGATAACACCATTAATACTCCATTTCAAATTAAAAAACATATGCTTTTTCCTCTCTTAAAAAAAAAACAAGGGAACATGGCCCATTTTCTTTCCTTTACGAAAACAAAAGCTTTTAAAATGATAAAAATTGCCTCTGCTTGATAAAACAGCCATCTGCATCTGATTTAGTTAAGTGTTATTCTTGTATCTTTTTATATTATTATTATTGCTGGTTGGAGAAAAATGCATAAATACAAAGAGAGGTCTTTGCAAAGGTCACACAATTTCTACTTCAATTATCCTTAAAACTTTGCCTCACCTTCAAGTTGACCCTAAAATTGAATCTTAACCCTTAATGGAAGAATTTGAAGTAAAGCTTAAGGAAGCATTCCTAATTGTTTATGTATAATATCTTGTCTTCCCCCTCCCCCACTTTTATGATGCCGGTCGAGAAAAGATATTAAGAAACTTTAGAATGAAGAATAGCTATTGCATTTGGCATTTTTATGACCCTCTAATATTGTAATCATTTTTATTCGTTATTTCTCATGTCGGTTCTGAGAGAAAGATTGGATAAGCTTAGTATTCAGAGTGGGTGAGCTCCCCATATGCTGTTAACTCCAGTATGATGGTCATAAACACCAAATGGCACGCCATATGAAACAGACACAGGGCGGGTTTCCCAAGTATGCAATTAAGATAACTGGACATGGCATCGTCTACACACATGCTACTGCCGTTTCAGAATTAATCTCATGGAGATGGTTCCTTTGAGCTTAGGACAAAGGAAGCAGGAAAGAAGGCTTGTTGATAATGCTCTTAAATGGGCTGTGCTGATATTACCGGCTGAAGTCTGAAGATAACACAGCTGGGAGAAAGGGGTCGGGTGCAGTTCTGGCTATACATATTTATGCTTGGATGGAATGGTGAAAAGAGTGAATATTATGACACCAGACCAAGAATTCAACCAGGAGACATGGATTTCGGTTCCCTGCTCTACAGCCTACAAACTTCATGACTTGGGTCTTGTCTTTTACATCTCTGATCCTCTTTTGGGCCACCCAAAAAATGGGTACAATGCCTCTGGGCTCTCTGAATAATATTAGAGGAGACAGTAGGATTGCCAAAACAGGGCAAACTGGCCGCAGAGTTAACAGAGAGCATTCTAAGCAGAAGGACTGGGATGGGCAAAGACAGTGGGACACAGTCCCAACGTGTAAGATGCAGAGGCTCAGTGTGGTGGAATTCGACTGCCTGACAGACAGCAGTGAGATCTAAGTCGACCAGATCAGGGAAGGATGGGGGTAGTGCATAAGAGGCTTTGCAACAGAGCTGCAAAACCATGGCTCGATTTCTTTTTATGACCCATTCTTTATCAGTTTGTTTGTTCATTTTTGGTAGCAGAGAAGTGAAATGTTCAGCAACTTAGGAAAAAATTAATCCAATTATGAAAAATGGATTGGGGGGGCGGGAAGAGAAAAAGCAGGGAGACCAGCTGGGAGACTTTTGAAAAATGGGGTTCAAACCAGTGCAATTGGAAAAGAAATGGAAGGCAACGGAGAACTACAGGGGATGGGGCAGAATTCTGCATGCAGCTCTTGTCTGCATGACGGATATATACAGGCAGTGTGTGTTATCTGTTATAATTTCCTCTGCTGTGCTGTCCTTTGCAATTTGGAGATGACCCCTCTGATGGTGATTACTGTGTTGTGTGCAGCTGTGGCTGAAGAAAGTGACTTGAGGGAGCAGGATTTATCGCATGAGTCAGAAGGCAGCCTTGTGGGGATGAGTCTGTAAGGCAGACCCAGACTTTCATTTAATAACCTCCCTTTCCTTTCAGAGCCCCCTATCCCCCTTTGGCTTCCTGTGTCCAGTATCCCTGTCCCCATGAATGACAGAATCTGAGAAGGTTAGAGCTCCAACGGATGTGCTCCTAAATGGAGAATGACAGGGCTATTGGCAGATGCTGGACTAAAACAAAATGAGTTTATAGTGGCAGAGGACTGGGTTCAAATTGTGTTTCTATGTTATACTCACTACATGAATACAAGAGTTTCTGACCTTAGGCAAGAACAGAATATCTCTTGGCTTCAGTTTTCTCATTTGTAAAATCGATACACAAATGCATAAATTACATGTGTTATTGTGAATTAAATAAGATAATGCATATTACGCATTCGGCACAATGCCTGTTCACAGAATGGAAGCCAAGCAAATGGTAACTATTCTAGGAGTACGGAGAACTCTGCTTGCTACAACACTTAGCACTTTTTTCCCCCTCTCATTGCTCTGCCCCTCTCTCTGTGTCTCTGTCTTTGTCACTGTCTCCCTTGCCTACAGTGACATCAACTACCCTGGAACAGGTTGCCCTCCTCAGAGAGCCTCTTTCCAATTTGGACATTGAAGAGGTGCCATATTAGAGAGTGGCATAGTTAGTCTGAGCTAAAATGAGGGAGATGGGTGACATGTACCCACTGTAGACTCTACTTTCTGACTTTTAGAAGCAAAAGTCAGAGACCAGTTAGATGGTGCATGGGCATACCATGACAAAGATCATATAAGTGAACCATCTATTTTATTTTTATTTATTTATTTATCTTAAAGATTTTATTTATTTATTTAACAGACAGAGTTCACAAGTAGGCAGAGAGGCAGGCAGAGAGAGAGGGGGGAAGCAGGCTCCCTACAGATCCCAGGATCCTGGGATCATGACCTGAGCTGAAGGCAGAGGCTTTAACCCACTGAGCCACCCAGGCACCCTGAACCATCTATTTTAAAATAAAGCATACAACTTCAAAGGTTTATTCCTCAAAGGAGAAAATCTGTGAAGAGAGGGATAGTTAATTATGGTTGACAGTGGGGTGGATTCCCGAATATTCTAGTTGATTGGTCTCAGTAAGTAGCTCTCACCCTGGAAGCGACTTTCTCTCCAAGGGAGAGCTTTTTTTGCTTGTCACAACTGGGGAGGGATGCTACTGACATCTAGTGACCCAGGATGTTCCTCCTTCAATACAGAGGAGAGTGTTTTCGGGCCAAGGAATTATCTGGCCTTAAAATGTCCATAGTGGCCCCAGCTGAAACACTTCTGTCTTTGCCAGTGGGGAGAACTTCTCCCTTTCTGCCACTGATGGTTTTTGGAATCTAGCCACAAGCCAGTGAGTGTATCACACCCTGTTGGTGCCTATTATTCATCTGGGAGTCAACATAAATTGGCTAAAGCGAGGAACACATTTCAAGGTTAGGAATATTGTTTCCCCACGTGATGTGAGGAAGGAAGCACGATGCTCCAGCTGCTGCTGGCTATGAGCTTGTGAACTTCAGAAGAATGAGTGTGAGGATGCAGGGTATATTCCAAAGACAGCAGAGAAGAGAGATGGAAAAAAGCTCAGGTTCTGGGAGATGCCGAATCTGCTCACCTTCAAATCTACCTCAGTTGTTGAATTTCATGCTGGGAAGTAATAAATACCATTATTGTATACGTCGGTTGACATCAGTTTTTCTTTCTTTCTTACTTTCTTTCTCTTTTTTTTTTAACCTGCCAACGTGACTATATAAGCTAAAACTCTGAACAAGTGATCTCACACGTTTCCAGGAGTTTCACCATCTTTTAGGGATTCTTTTGCTTAGAATTCAATCATTCCCAGGAAATTCATTTCCTCAATTTCATATCCTGGCCTTCCCATGATCAGACAGTCCTTCCTTAAGTTTTACATGAACAGAGCTCAGACCAGTTAGGATTAAACAACGGCAACAAATTTTGTCATTGCAAACAAGAACAAAAGGAAAATAAACAGAGGAGAAAACAAAGTAATGTTTTCAAATGAAAGTAGTTCTAAAGTCTCTGGTGCCAAAGGCTGTCACTCAACTCAATCAAAAATATTCAGCATCTATTAAGAAATAAAGACAACTCTGCTAGGGGCCAAGGGTACACAGATTAGAAATGGCAGAACTATTTTTTCATAAGGAGTTCACAGTCTTGTGTCAGGGGACAGATGAGTAAGGAGTTAATGAGAGTATGGGGGGATGGGTCCAGTCACAGCAGAGGGAATAAGGAAAAGAGGCAGCCCAGAGCAAGGAGTCATTTAGCAGGTCATTTCCCTGCTTCTCCCTCTATCTTCTGATCTATTTTTAAGTGTACAATTCCATCATACAATTCACCTCATAGAATTATCTCCCAGCCACCTTGACCTCTCCATGATCAAGAACGTAAAAGACAAATGTTCATCATGGCTTCCATCAATAGCTCATGGCTTTGGTTGCTTTCTTGTCTGAACTTCATAAAATCTATCTATGAAAGACCCACAGCAAATATCACCCTCAATGGGTAAAAGCTCACAGCCTTCCCGTTGAGATCAGGAATACGACAAGGATGCCCACTCTCACCACTCTTATTCAACATAGTATTAGAAGTCCTAGCAACAGCAATCAGACAACAAAGAGAAATAAAAGGTATCCAAATTGGCAATGAAGAAGTCAAACTCTCTCTCTTCGCAGATGACATGATTCTTTATATGGAAAACCCAAAAGACTCCACCCCCAAACTACTAGAACTCATACAGCAATTCAGTAATGTGGCAGGATACAAAGTCA
>PISX010030539.1:0-18592 GCA_004024625.1 Mellivora capensis | reverse complement strand
ACCAAGATGCCCTTCAACAGACGAATGGATAAGGAAGATGTGGTCCATATACACTATGGAGTATTATGCCTCCATCAGAAAGGATGAATACCCGACTTTTGTAGCAACATGGACGGGACTGGAAGAGATTATGCTGAGTGAAATAAGTCAAGCAGAGAGAGTCAATTATCATATGGTTTCACTTATTTGTGGAGCATAAGAAATAACACGGAAGACATGGGGAGATGGAGAGGAGAAGGGAATTGAGGGAAATTGGGGGGGAGATGAACCATGAGAGACCATGGACTCTGAAAAATAACCTGAGAGTTTTGAAGGGGCGGGGGGTGGGAGGTTGGGGGAGCCTGGTGGTGGGTATTGTGGAGGGCACGCATTGCATGGATCACTGGGTGTGGTGTAAAACTATGAATTCTGTTACGCTGAAAAGAAATAAAATAAAATAAAATAAAATAAAATAAAATAAAATAAAATAAATGGGTTTGTTATGCATAACAAAAGACAGTCCAATCTTTCAGGGAATTTTAAGGGTAAGGTTTTAGGAGATTGATGCCAGCAACTGGGGACAAAGACCAAATACATATATCCCATTAAATGTACAAATTACAGGGTATTTCAATTGACAGTACTGGTCACACTGGAGAGAGACCAGTACTAATGTGAGCATGTTACTCACATGGAAGGAGTTCTAGGGCATCTTAAATGGCTTCCTCGTGTTTTCTCATCTCACAGTACTAATAAAATTTCTATGGTGATGAAAAAAAAAGAAATCAAAGGAGTTCTAAATAAATGGAGAGATTTTCCATGTGCATGGATAAGACTTAATAGTAGGATGTCAATTCTTCCCAACTTAATATATATACTTAACAAAATTTCAGTCCAAATTCCAGCTAGTTTATGTTGTTGATATAGATGAAATTATTCCAAAGTTTATATGGAAAAGTAAAAGACCTAGAATAACGAAACAATAGTGAAGAGAAAGAACAAAGTTGGAGGATTCACATTACCTTATTTCAAGATAGCTACAGTACTATAAGCCGCTGTGCACAAGAGAATGGTATTGAAGAAAGAATGGACACATAGATCAATGGAACACACTTGGAGGTAGATCCAACAGAACTTGTTGATTGATGTACAGAGTGAGAAAAAAAGATCAAGAAGTACCATAGGTCCTAGAGAGTAGGAAGATTGGGTTAGATAACATTTAAATTTTCTTCCAAACTTTGTTTTAATCAAATATTTTAACAGTCTGTGATTCCTTGACTGGTCCCACATATTTTCCCTAACCCACTACAGCTATACTAGGGGTTGGGTTTTCCCTACTTAACAGAAACAATACCTTCATGCTCAGGCTTCCCACTCCCTTTTCCTCTTCTATGAAGGAGTTGCTGAGGGCTCTCTGGGAGTGAGCCAATGAGCAGGGTGAAACTGCTTCTAGTTTTGGTATTAAGAGGCTTCAAGCTATTTGTGTTAAATATATTATTACCCTGTAAATAATATGTCAGTGAAGCACAAGGTAGAGTATGGGGAAGAGAGAGAGAAAGGAGAACAGAATGAGAAAAAAAGATACAGAGATGAAAAAGGAGAGATGGGTAGGGAAGGAAAAGGCAAAGATTAAATGATTTTTTTTAGCAGAACTTGGGGAGAGGAGCAGGCCACAATAGCACATAGGAGCCCCTAGAAACAGAGTGCATCCAGCCCTGCTATGCTCAGCCTATTTCCTAAGCAAGATCCCCTCCTTATTTGCAGTCCTAAGAGATCAAAGAGACTGTTACATAGAGAAATAAACCTCTTTAGTGACTACATCTGGTCAGAGGGGAGGAGTGGATGAAGAGAAGTGGATAGAATTAGAGCAATATGATTAACTTTCTGTCGAGTCACAGACCTGAGAATGTGATGAAAGCTATGCCCTGCACACTCTCCCAGAAAAATGCTAATACACATATCTCCTGATATATGGAGTTCAGAAAATAAATGTAGACAGGAGCTGTAGAATTGGGAGCCATCAGCATGTAGATGATTATTAGAGCCACAGGAATGGATGAGATCACCCACAGTGGCTGCACATACTGAGACGAGAAAAGGGCCTGAACATAACCCTATCAGACACCAACAGTTGTGGAAAGGACACAGAGAGAGGGGCCCACAAAGGGGACCAAGAAGAAGTGGCCAAAGAATAAAGAATAGAACCAGGAAAACATGGTGTCACAGAAACTAAGGACAAGTAATCTTCCAAATGGAGGGAAGGTGTCAACATGTCAGATGTTACATGAAACAAAGTCTGAAAACCATCCACTGGATTTAGCAACAAGGTCACTGGTTCTCTTGCAGAGGACAGGGAATGCTATGAGTGGATGGCAAATCACAATGGGCTAAGAAGGAAGGAGTGGAAGACAAAATGCGATGTGTTAAGAATTGACCCAAGGAAAAAAAAGACAAATAAGAAAAAAGGGAAGAGGAGGTAAATAAGTATGGACACAAGTGCAAACAACATTCTCAAACTGTTTGCCTATGACAGAGGGTAAAGAAATAGGGCAGAAGTTAGAGTGTAATGAGTGGTTAAGTCATTGTTTTTGTTTTTAAGTATCCCTATTGAGGTATAATCACATAGCATAAAATTCACATGCTTTAAGTATACAATTTAATGAATTTTAGCTTGTTTACAGAGTAGTACAGCCATCACTAAAATCCACTTTTAGAACATTTATATCATTCCAAAAAGATCCTCTGTGTCCATTTGCAGTCACACCCATCCCACTCCCAGCCCCAGAAAAACACAAATCTATTTTCTGTCCCTCTAAATTTACCCTTTCGTTGGGGGGGGCAGGGCAGAGAAATTTCATATAGATGGTACCACACAATGTGTGTCATTTTGTGTTTATGTTTGGCTTCTTTCACTGAGCATATATTTTTGAGATTCATTCATGACATAGCATGTATTAGTACTTTGTTGCTTTTTATTATTGAATTGTATTCCATTGAATTTATATACCATATTTTGTATAAATTATTAAACTAAATTTATTTAATTAAGTTTAAATTATTAAATTAAATTAAATTAAATTGAACTAAATTTGGGTTGTTTCCACCTTCTGGTATCTGAATAATGTTGTAAATATCCAAGAACATGCCTTGGTGTGGACGTATGTTTCTATTTGGGTAGGTACATAAGAATAGAATTGCTGGGTCACATGGTAGTTTTGGGTCACATGGTAATTTTGATGTTACAAGAAACAGAGAGAATGGATTTTATGTTTTTTTTCCTCCAAATTCAATTTATTTAAAGGCTAAGTCAAATAAAGGGAAAGGTGAAGATACAGGAGGGAGCAGATAGATCAAGTTTCCTGAGGAGTAGAAGGAAATGGGGCACAGAATTCCTATAGAAAGATTAGCCAGTAAGGAAAAGGACACCTCCTCCACTGTGACAGGAGTCAAAGAGCTAGGAGTGGTCAAGTGTGGATGCTTATAGATTTGAAGATAGTTTGCAGCAAGGAGTTGAGAACAATGCTGTTTGGGGTTTTCTGTTTTAAGTGTAGTTAGAGGTGAAGTGAGGGTGGGGAAAGAGGGAAGAATAATTAGAAGGGTGAGGAAATGGGGATTTCAAAAGGTGCCTTGGAGTCTTGGAGAACTGAGAAGGGAAACTGGATTGCCAGAAAGTATAGAGGACCTAGTAGAGGTAGGGGACCATGGCTTTCTAGTGGCTCCCATTTGAGAATTATATGAACCTAGGGTTGACATAAAAAAGTGGAAAGTTGTATTCATCTAGGGTTGGGGCTGTGATGGAAGGATAAAAAGACACCTGATCAAGGCCATTATTGGCTAGAGAATAGAAGATTGTGCAGATTTCTATTTTTCAGGTGTGAGGCAAGTCAAGGAGGTGAAAGATCAGTCAGTAAAAATACCAGGGGACAGCAGGGTTCAGTTGTAGTGGCAAGTGTTAGCTGGCAATGGGGCAACAGACATCATTCTATCAGACCATTTCTGCAGCAAAATCGTTGCTATGTCATGCCATGCCACCCTTGTTTCCTGACCCTGCCTGGTTCTCCAGGTATCTCTTGGATCCCATGGATTACTTATGCAGTTTTCTGTTAGTCATAGGTAGATTATGCTTTGATGATAAATAACAACCAAATATCAATGACTTAACACGTATGTTTATTTTTTGCTCATGCAAAATCTACTCCAACTCCAGGTGCTGTTCAAGACAGCTCCTTTCCAAGTGATAACTCAGGGATACAGGCTGACATCTTGAGGTTGTCTTATCTATGACCTGAGGCATCCTCAGGTGTCACAACAGAAGAGAGTGCTGGAGGATTGAACACCAGTTCTTAGCTGCACATCCTATTGACCAAAAGTAGTTACACTGTCCCACCTAACTCTAAGAGTACTGGGTAGCATATAAATATTCAGCAAACAGTAAATAACTCTGTCATGGCTTCCAATAATTTCATTTTCTGCTATAGTTAAATAAAGTCATCGCTGATGTTTCCACTCAAGAACCCTGACTAGTAAAGGTTTTGAGGGTTAGAATATTTTAAATACGTATATTTGATTTTTTTCTGATTATAAAGTGATATGTACATGTTATTAAAATATGAATACTACATAAACATTTCATGTAGAAAATGCCCTTTGTCATCTCAAATCCCAAATAACTATTATCAATAGTTTGGTAAATATTATTTAAATTTTTTTTTCTCTGCTAATAGCAGTACTTTTTTTAACTTAATTTTTTAAATTATTGTATTTTTTTCCATGTTCCAAGATTCATTGTTTATGTACCACACCCAGTGCTCCATGCAATACATGCCCTCCACAATACCCACCACCAGGCTCACCCATCCCTCCAACCCCTCCCTTCCAAAACCCTCAGTTTGTTTCTCAGAGTCCACAGTCTCTCATGGTTCTTCTCCCCCTCCGATTTCCCCCAGTTACTTCTCCTTTCTTTCTCCTAATGTCCTCCATGTTATTCCTTATGCTACACCATTAAGTGAAACCATATGATAATTGATTTTCTTTCCTTGAATTATTTCACTCAGCATAATCTCTTCCAGTCCCATGCATGTTGATACAAAAGTTGGGTATTCATCCTTTCTGATGGAGGCGTAATATTCCATTATATATATGATCCATTTCTTCCTTATCCATTTGTCTGTTGAAGGGCAACTTGGCTTTTTCCACAGTGTGGCGATTGTGGCCATTGCTACTATGAACATTGGGGTACAGATGGCCCTTCATTTCACCACATCTGTATCTTTGGGGTAAATACCCAGTAGTGCAATTGCAGGGACATAGGGAATCTCTATTTTTAATTTCTTAAGGAGTCTCCACACTGTTTTTCCAAAGTGGCTGCACCAACTTGCATTCCCACCAACAGTGTAAGAGGGTTCCCCTTTCTCCACATCATCTCCAACACACGTTGTTTCCTGTCTTGCTAATTTTGGCCATTCTAACTGGTGTGAGGTGATATCTCAATGTGGTTTTAATTTGAATCTCCCTGATGGCCAATGATGATGAACATTTTTTCATGTGTCTGTTAGCCATTTCTATGTCTTCTTTGGAGAAGTGTCTGTTCATGTCTCCTGCCCACTTTTTGATGTGATTATCTGTTTTTTTGAGTGTTGAGATTGAGGTCTTCATAGATCTTGGATATCAGCCCTTTGTCTGTAGTGTCATTTGTGAATATCTTTTCCCTTGCCATGGGTTGCCTCTTTGTTTTGTTGACTGTGTACTTTGCTGTGCAGAAGATTTGATCTTGATAAAGTCCCAAAAATTCATTTTTGCTTTTATTTCCTTTGCCTTTGGAGACATATCTTGAAAGAAGTTGCTGTGGCTGATATCGAAGAGGTTATTGCTTATGTCCTCTTCTATGATTCTGATGGATTCCTGCCTTAAGTTGAGGTCTTTTATCCATTTCGAGTTTATCTTTGTGTACGGTGTAAGAGAATGATCGAGTTTCATTCTTCTACATATAGCTGTCCAATTTTCCCAGCACCATTTATTTAAGAGACTGTCTTTTTTCCACTGGATATTTTTTCCTGCTTTGTTGAAGATTATTTGACCATAGAGTTGAGGGTCCATATCTGGGGTCTCTACTCTGTTCCACTGGTCTATGTGTCTGTTTTTATGCCTGTACCATGCTGTCTTGGTGATCACAGCTTTGTAGTAAAGCTTGAAATCAGGCAACATAATGATGCCAGCTTTGTTTTTCTTTTTCAACATTTCCTTAGCAATTCGGGGTCTCTTCTGATTCCATAAAAACTTTAGGATTATTTTCTCCAGCTCGTTGAAAAATACCGGTGGAATTTTGATCGGAATGGCATTGAAAGTAACCGTATACAAAGATAAACTAGAAATGGATAAAAAACCTCAACATGAGACAGGAATCCATCAGAATCCTCGAGGAGAACATAGGCAGTAACCTCTTTGATATCAGCCACAGCAACTTCTTTCAAGATATGTCTCCAAAGGCAAAGGAAACAAAAGCAAAAATGAACTTGTGTGTGGAGTTGGGTTAATTTGTTGTTGATTATCCAGTTCTTTAAGGTGTAGAGACAGCTGGTGTATTCTGGATTTTTCAATTTTTTTGAGGGAGGCTTGGATGGCAATGTAATTCCCCCTTAGGACTGCCTTGGCTATATCCCATAGGTTTTGGACCAAAGTGTCTTCATTCTCATTGGTTTCCATGAATTAGTTTAAGTTCTTCTTTGATCTCCTGGTTGATCCAAGCATTCTTAGGCAAGGTGGTCTTTAGCTTCCAGGTGTTTGAGTTCCTTCCAAACTTTTCCTTGTGATTGAGCTCCAGTTTCAAAGCATTGTGATCTGAGAATATGCAGGGAATAATCTCAATCTTTTGGTATCAGTTGAGCCCTGATTTGTGACCCAGTATGTGGAGAAGATTCCATGTGCACTCAAGAAGAATGAGTATTCTGTTGTTTTAGGGTGGAATGTTCTATATATATCTATGAGGTCCATCTGGTCCAATATGGCATTCAAAGCTCTTGTTTATTTATTGATTTTCTGCTTGGATGGTCTGTCTATTTCTGAGAGTGGTGTGTTAAGATCTCCTACTATTAATGTATTCATATCAATATGACTCTTTATCTTGATTAACAGTTTTCTTATGTAATTGTCTGCTCCCATATTGGGGGCATAAATATTTACAATTGTTAGATCTTCTTGTTGGATCATCCCTTTAAGAATGATGTAGTGTCCTTCTGTATCTCTGACTACAGTCTTTAGTTTAAAATCTAATTTAACTGATATGAGAATCGCTACCCCAGGTTTCTTTTGGGGCCCATTGGCATGAAAGATGGCTCTCAATCCCTTCACCTTCAGTCTGGATGTATCTATGTTCTAAATGTGTCTCTGTAGTCAACATATGGACGGGTCCTGTCATTTTATCCAGTCTGCAACCCTGTGCCTTTTTATGGGAGCATTTAGGCTGTTCACATTGAAAGTGATTATTGAAAGATAAATTTTTATTGACATCATGTTGCCTGTGAAGTGCTTATTTCTACAGATTGTCTCTATAAATTTCTGTTCTATGTCACTCTTGGGTCTTTCTTCTTTTATAGGACCCCCCCCCCTTAATATTTCTTGTAGTGCTGGCTTGATGGTCACATACTCTTTTAAACCTTGCTGGTCTGGGAAGCTCTTTATCTCCCCATCCACTTTATATGTCAGTCTTGATGGATAAAGTATTCTGGGCTGCATGTTCTTCTCATTTAGTGCCCTGAATACATTTGCCAGGCCTTTCTGGCTTGCCAGGTTTCTGTGGACAGGTCTGACATTATTCTGATGGGCTTTCCTCTATGTGTAAGGAATCTCTTGCCCCTAGCTGCTTTCAAGAGCTTCTGTCTATAATTATGATTCATCATTTTCACAATCACGCGTCTCGAGGTCTTTCTAGATTCTATGATCTTAGGGAAGACCCTTCTACCTCTAGTACACAAACGCTGGTTCCATTCACCAGATAGGGAAAATTTTCATGGAAAATTTGTTCAACTATATCTTCTAGTCTTCTTTCTTTCTCCTCCCCCTCAAGGATTCCAATAATTCTGACATTGGAACGTTTCATGGCGTCATTTATTTCCTTAATTCTGTTTTCATGATTTCTAAGTTGTTTGTTCCAGGCTTCCTCCTGATCCTTTTTCTCTGTCAGTTTGTCTTCCAGATCACTAATTCTGTCTTCTCTCTCAGTTACCCTAGCTTTTAGAGAAGTTAGATTAGATTGGAACTCATTGAGAGCATTGTGAACATCATGATGGCTTTCATGTCTGCCCTAATCAATTCCATTTTGTTATCAAAGGCTTTCTCCAACTTAGCTATTGCCTGGATAATTGTTAGCCTGAATTTCCTTTCCTTCATACTGTTTATGTCCATATCCAAAAGCTCTGATGGAGATGGCCCAGTCTCTGAATTTTCCTCTGTTGGGCATTCCTCTTCCTAGTCATTTTGGTGAGAGATAGCTGAACAGATGTGTAGCTGAATGTATCAAACATGGTGTAGGCAAGGTGCCCTCTGGAATGCTTCTGAGCAATCAAGAGTCCCCACCAAAGATAAAGAAAAAAGAAAGAGAGAGAGAGAGAGAGAGAGAAGAAAGATAAAATAAAAGAGAAGGCCCAATCCGAATGGGTCCCAAAGATAAGATTTATAAAGTATACAAACAAAATCAGACCAACAAAAAGACCAACAAAGTAGATGACAAGAGAAAATAAACAAATAAAAGAACCCCGTCAAAATGAACCCCAAGTATAAGATTTATATACTACCAGGACAAAAACAAATACACAGAAACACTGATAGAAGAAAAAGATGGGAGGGTGGTTAAAAATTCTGTGTGGGTGAGGAAGATTATTTTGATTCTTCCTGGATGTATCTTGATATCTTTGTTAAAGGACTCAACTTTCCTGAGATAAAGGGGGATTAAAACAGGTTTACATATGGGGGTAGCATTGATTGGGGAAAGGGGTTTACCTTGAAGCTTATCTCTATATGAATATTTAAAAAATAATATTAAAAAATTAAAAATGGAAAAGCAAAAATAATAATAAAATAAATTAAAAAAATAAAAAATAGAAAAGAAAAAGAAAAACACAGGTATATGTATCAAAAAGTTCAGGTTAAAAGGTTATTATGGAATTTGATGTACTCAAGATCTCATTGTGATGGTAAATAGGTTAAAAAGTTATATAAAAAAATGAAAACAACCAGAATAGTGGGAACAAATTAAAAATAAAAGTTGTATCTATGAAGTAGTGGTGATTTTCCTCTTTGTTTTTGTTTGTTTTGGGGGGGTTTTTTGCCTGGCTTTCTGGGGGAGGGGCCTACCACGTGGTTTTTCAGGGAGTCTTGCTAGAGTTAAGTCCTCCCGCCCCCATCAAGGGGCTTGGCTCTGAGGAAACTGGTTTTTCAGGCTTTTGTTCTCTGGAGCTTTTTTTGTTGGTTGGTTGGTTGGCTTGTTTTTTCTCCCCTTGGCAGCTTTTGATGGTTCTTTGGAGGTTTAGAGGAAAGCAAACTGCATGCAGACCTCCACCTCAGAGAAGCCTCAGTCTGTTCCCCTCTGATGCTCCAGAGCACATAAATTCCCCCTCTGCTACTGGCAGAGCATGTCCCCAGTCATGGTCTCTGGGGTCACAGGAACTCCCACTTGTACCCAAAACCATAAGAAATACGAGCTGAGGCTGTATGGGCAGGTCTGGGCAGCCAGAGAGGTCCCAACCAGAGATAGCACACTGAGATTTTCACGCTGGCCTGTGTTGGGAGTGTTCAGACTCTCTGGGTCCTAGAGACCACCGTCTATTGCCTGCATGGACCTCTCTCAGGGGAGGGTGTGGGGCAGGACTCAGACCCGGGTTGCACAGTGCAGGTGCAGAGTGCAAAAGGCTGTGGTTCGGGGCGCCTGGGTGGTTCAGTGGGTTAAAACCTCTGCCTTCGGCTCAGGTCATGATCTCAGGGTCCTGGGATTGAGCCCAGAATCGGGCTCTCTGCTCAGCAGGAAGCCTGCTTCTCCCTCTCTCTCTCTCTCTCTCTCTCTCTCTCAGCATGCCCCTCTGCCTGCTTGTGATCTCTGTCTGTCAAAAAAAAAAAATGCTGTGGTTCCGCTGGCTGGCATCCACATAGATTCCCTCAGGGGCGCCGCCACCCAGATGCTCTCAGGTGCACCAGTGTCTCAGGGACCAAGACCTGGCTTCTTTGCTGCGCTCTCTGGTCTCCCACCCCTGTGGTAGCCGTCCTGGGTCTGTGGGCTAAGTCCCTGTTCCTAACCGCCCAATTCCACCAATTTCCCCCTGAGATCTTTTGCCCTTTTTGAGTGCTTTCAACCAGACTCCAAGTTGATGCTGGTCCCCAATAGCAGGGCACTCTCTTATTGGGGTATTACTTTCCAATGGGTCGCTTCTGGTGGCTTCCTCCCCCTTTTGTTTATCTTCCAATATTGGTCCAATGTTCCCACTCTGCTTTACCTGTCCAATGGCATCTTCTGCCCCGGTAGAGATTCAGAAGTGTATAATTCTAATCTCAGGCTGATTTCATGGGTGATCAGAGTTCTTTGGTAGGTAATCAGGTAACTTTAGGGGATAGGTTGAAACAGCGCCTCTTACTTCTCTGCCATCTTGTCTCCCCCTCACATCATTAGTTTTTGATGTAGAGTTCCAAAGAAATATGGATCTACATTCTTGTTCTTTTCCTTTGGTTTTTATTTGCAGTTACACAAGAAATACATGTATATTCTTCATACATTTTTAAAGCTTTAACATTAAACTAAAGTTTTTCTTGTTATATCCTAATTCTTATTTCCTGTCTTTTACATACATTTGAATAACTGCATAGAATTTCATTATATGGATGCAAAATAATTTGTTTGGACAATTCTCTATTGATGGACAAAAAACTTTTCTTTTTTTGTGGCTCGTATACAGATATTTTTTCCAAGTCCATTACTTGACTTTGCTGATAGTGTTATTCATTAAAAAGATATTTTAAAAATAATTTAGGAGGGGAAGGACAGAGGGAGAGGGAGAGAGAATCCTGAGCAGGTTTCACACCCAGCGTGGAGCCCAAGGCAGGGCTCAATCTCACAACCCTGAGCAGAAATCAAGAGTTGGATGCTTAACCAACTGAGCCACCCAGGCACCCTGATGTTTAAATTTTTATACAGTTAAATTTACCTTTCTTAAATTAAGTTTTATTTTAATAGAGTTATAGTTGACATATAACATAATACTAGTTTCAGATATACAACATAGTGATTAGTTACATGTAGAAACTGTGAAATAGTGCAGTAAGTTTACTTAACATCCATTACCACACAGTTACAAACTTTTTCTTATGATAGGAGCTTTAAAGTTCTACTCTCTTAGCAACTTTCAAATATACAGTATTTACTACAGTTTATTTATCTATCATTATATTGTGAGGTCCAGTAAAGTATGTCTAGCATGTTACCATTTGTATAATAAAGGAAAGAATAGGAATAAATATTTATATTTGCTTTACATAAAGAAACACTAGATGAATGAACAAGAAATTAATAAAAATGGTTATTTATAGGGCTCAAGATGGAGCGAGTAGATGGTACAGAGTGTGAGCAATATTTCTCAGTATGCACCTTTCTATATATTTAAATACATTTATTTTATATAAATATTTATACAAATTTTATGTATTTATGTTGAACTGTAATGTATTAGTTTCGTGCAGCTGCTGTAACAAATTACTGGAGACTAAGGGACTTAAAACAACACAAATGTATTATCTTATAGCTCTGGAAGTCAGACGTCTGAAATGGGTCTTCTTGTGCTGTGTTCCTTCTGGGTGCTCTAGAGGTGAATACATTCCTTGCCTTTCCAGATTCTAGAGGCTGCCTATATTTCTTGGCTTGTATCCACTTCCCCTCTCTTCAAAGCCAGCAATACAGCACCTTGAAACCTCTCTCCTCAGTGACTTCTGCTCCCATAATTTCTTTCTTTGGCCCTGATTCTGTCATTATGTTGTCTTTTGTCTCAACTCCTCCCTCCTTTTCATAAGGACTTTAGTGTTTACATTGAGTCCACACAGAAAAATTATGATAATCCCTTCATCTAAACAGCTTTAACATTGTTTTTTATTGTTACCATTTTTTGTGTCTGTTGAGAGTGCTTAAGATCTACTCTTTTTTAGCAAATTTCAAGTATATAATGCAGTATTATTAACTATACTCACTGTCCTGTACATTAGATCTCCAGAACTTATTCATCTTATAACTGAAAGTTTGTAATTCTGACCAGCATCTCCCTAGTCCTCTGCACCCACACTCTGGCAACCATTGTTCTCTCTGGTTCTATGAGTTTCATCTTTTTAGATTCTACATATAAGTGGGATCATGCAGTATTTGTCATTCTGTTTTTGGCTTAGTTCACTTAGCATAATGTCCTCCAGGTTCATTAATGTCACACAAATGGCAGGATTTCCTTCTTTCTTAAGGGTGAATAATATATTATTTCTTATTTATTTACATCATATTTTGTTTATCCATTATCCATCAACATACAGAGGTTGTTTCTTTTTTTTTAAATATTTTTAAAAAGATTTTATTTATTTATTTGACAGACAGCGATCACAAGTAGGCAAGAGAGGCAGGCAGGGAGAGAGAGGAGGAAGCAGGCTCTCCGCTGAGCAGAGAGCCCGATGTGGGGCTCGATCACAGGACCCTGGGATCATGACCTGAGCCGAAAGCAGAGGCCCCAACCCACTGAGCCACCCAGGCGCCCCGCAGAGGTTGTTTCTATGTCCTCTCTATTGTAAATAATGCTGGAAATGGACATGTAGATGCAGATATCTCTTTGACGTGCTGATTTCATTTCCCTCAGATATATACACAGAAATAGGATTACTAGATCATATGGTAGTTCAGTTTTTAATTTGTTGAGGACTCTCTATACCATTTTCCATAATGAATGTACTGACTTACATCTCCAACAAAAGTATACAAAGTTCCCTTTCCTACACCTCTGCTAACATTCACCTCTTGTCTTCCTGATTATAGCCATTCAAACAGGTGTGAGGTGATCTTATTGTGGTTTTGATTGGCATTTCTCTGATGATTAATGATGTTAAACACTATTTCATATACCTATTGGCCATTTATATGTCTTCTTTTTAGAAAATTGTCTACTCAGGTCCTTTGACCACTTAAAAAATTGGGTTATTTATTTATTTATTTTTACTATTAAGTTGTATAATTTCTTTATATACTTTGGGTATTAACCTCTTATAAGATATGGTTTGAAAATATTTTCTCCCATTCCATAGACTGCTTTTTAAAATTTTAATAGCTTCTTTTGCTGTGAAGAAGCCTTTGAAATTAATGTAGTCTCCCTTTATTCTTTTTTTCCCCATTCCAACCAGCTTTACTTATTTATTTATTTATATTATGTTATGCTAGTCACCATACAGTACATCATTCGTTTTTGAGGTAGTGTTCCATAATTCACTGTTTGCATTAACACCCATTGCTCCATGCAATGCTTGTCCTCCTTAATATACATCCCCTCATCACCCTCCCATCTAAAACCCTCAGTTTGTTTCCCGGAGTCCATAGTCTCTCATGGTTCATCTCTTCCTCTGAATCCACCCCCTTCATTTTTCCCTTCCTTCTCCTAATGTCCCCCATGCTATTCCTGATGTTCCACAAATAAGTGAAACCATATGATAATTGACTTTCTCTGCTTGACTTATTTCACTTAACATAATCTCCTCCAGTTCCATCCAGGTTGATGCAAAATTTGGGTATTCATCTTTTCCAATGACTGAGTAATATTCCATTATATATATGGACCATATCTTCTTTATCCATTCATCCATTGAAGGGCATCTCATCTCTTTCCACAGCTTGGCTATTGTGGACATTGTTGCTATAAACATTAGGGTGTATGTGGTCCTTCTTTTCACTACATCTGTGTCTTTGTGGTAAATACCCAGTAGTGCAATTACCAGGGCATAACGTAGCTCTATTCTTAACTTTTTGAGGAATCTCCACACTCTTTTTCAAAGTGGCTGTACCAACTTGCATTCCCACCTACAGCGTAAGAGGGTTCCCCTTTCTCCACAACCTCTCCAACATTTGTTGTTTCTTGCCTTGTCAATTTTTGCCATTCTGACTGGTGTTTGGTGGTATCTCAGTGTGGTTTTGATTTGAATCTCCCTGATGGCTAATAATGATGAACATTTTCCATGTGTCTGTTAGCCATTTGTATGCCTTCTTTGAAGAAGTATCTGTTCATGACTTTTGCCCATTTTTCATCAGATTATTTGTTTGGGGGGCATTCAGTTTTATAAGTTATATTTTTAGATTTATTTATTTATTTATTTGACAGAGATAGAGAGGGAGCACAAGTAGGTAGAGCGGCAGGCAGAGGGAGAGGGTGAAGCAGGCTCTCCACTGAGCAGGGAGCCCAATGCAGGCCTTGATCCCAGGACCCTGGGATCATGACCTGAGCTGAAGGCAGCCACCCAGCTGACTGAGCCACCGAGGTGCCCCTATAAGCTCTTTATATGTCTTGGATACTAATCATTTATCAGATATATCATGTGCAAATATCTTCTCCCATTCCGCTAGCTGCCCTTTAGCTTTGTTGATTATTTTCCTCACTATGCAGAAGGTTCTTATTTTGATGTAGTCACAGTAGTTTATTTTTGCTTTTGTTTTCCTTGCCTCAGGAGGCATATCTGGTAAGATGTTCCTATGGCCAATGTCAAAGAGATTACTGTGCTCTTTTCTAGGATTTTTATGGCTTCCTGTCTCATATTTAGGTCTTTAAATCATTTTTAAATTTTTTTGTGTGTGTATGGCATAAAAGAGCAGTCGAGTTTCTTTCTTTTGCATGTTGCTGTCCAGTTTCCCCAACATCATCCCTTGTTTAAATTAATTCCTGAGTATTTTATTGTTTTTTGATTCCACTGTAATTATTTTCTTTGTCTTTTCAGATAATGTGTTGCTACTATATAGAAAATCAATTGATGTTCTTTATTGATTTTATAGCCTGCAATGTTAGTGAACTCACTTATTAGTTCTAACAATTTCTGTGGGGTCTTTAGAGTTTTCTATATATAAGGTCATATCATCTGTGGATAAGATAATTTTTCCTCTTATTTTCTGATTGGAATACCTTTTTAAAAGGATTTGTGTATTTATTTTAGAGAGAGAGAGCATGAAGGGGAGGGGCAGAAGGATAGTGCAAGAGAGTCTTAAGCAGAATCCGTGCTGGGTTTGGAGTCCAGCATGGGGCTTGATCTCATGACCCTGAGACAAGGGCCTAAGCTGAAACAAAGAGTTGAATGCCAACCCATTGTGCCCCCCAGGTGCCCCTGATTAGAATAACTTTTATTTCATTTTCTTGCCTGCTTGCTCTGGGTAGGACTTTTAGTACCATGTTGAATAGGGATAGTAAGAATGGGCACCCTTAGCTTGTTTTCGGTCTTGGCAGAATAAATCTCAACTTTTCACTCTTGAGTTTGATGTTATCTGTGGGTTTGTCATAAATGGCCTTTATTATATTGAGATATATTCCTTCTATACCTAATTTTTGAGAATTTATATCGTGAAAAGATATAGTTTGTCAAATGCTTTTTCTGTGTCTATTAAATGATTGTATAATTTAAAAAATTTTGTAAAGATTTTATTTATTTTATTTATTTATTCATCAGAGAGAAAGAGCATGAAGGGAGAAGAGAGGCAGAGGGAGAAGCAGGTTCCCCACTGAGCAAGGAGCTCAATACGGGACCCGATCCCAGGACCCTGGGATCATGACCTGAGCCAAAGGCAGACACTTAACCAAATGCATCCCTGATTGTATAATTTTTATCTTTTATTATATTAATGTAGTGTATAGCATTTATTGATTTACATATGTTAAATCATCTTTGCATCTGAAGGATATATCTCATATGTTCATGGTGTGTGATCCTCTTTATTTGCTTTTGAATTTGATTTATTTATTTGATTTTTATTGTTGAGGATTTTTACATCTATGTTCATCAGGGATATTGATCTGTAATTTTTTTTCTTATAGTGTCCTTGTCTGGGTTTGGTATTGGAGTAATGTTGGCCTTATAAAATGTGTTTGGGAGTGTTCCCTCCACAATTTTTTTGAAGTTGTAAAAGGTCAACATCTTCTATTTGGTATATCTGCAAAGCCCCATGTTCCTTATAAGATAACATTTATGGGTTCTGGGAATAAGGACATGAATATCTGTGGGGGATCATTATTCAGCCCATCATACCATGTAAATATCTCACCTAGTCAATAAAAAAGAAAGCAATATCACAAAATAAACTGAAATCTTCATCTATATTTTCCTTTTTAGTTTCTGTGTTTTTTTGACACAATAGAAAGCCCTTCCCCACTCTAGACAGTAAAAATAGTTATTCATATTTTTTCCAATATTTTATGAATGATATTCTCACTAATTTTTATTGAAGTATAATTTACATACAATTAAATGCTCAGATCTTAAGTAAAAAGTTCAGTTAGTTTTGACAAAACCTTTGTCACCCACTTCTCTATCAAGATATAAAATATTTTCTTTAATCTAAAATGTTCCTTCATGATACTTCATATCATTCTTCTCACAAAAGTGTCACTGTTCTGAATTACATCACTATGGATTAGTTTTTACCTCTTCCTAAACATTGTTTAAATAGGAGCACACAGTATGTGCTCTTTTTTGCCTGGCTTCATTCACTAATTATAATGATTTTGAAATTCATCCATCCTGATTGAACAAGTTTAAGGAAAGAAAATGAAACTTCAAAACTAAGATATGGAAGAAAACTAAGTGTCCATCAATAGAGGAAAAGATAAAAAATGTGATATATGTCTATATATAAATAGATATGCACAATAAAAAAAGAATGAGATCTTGCCATTTGTGACAACATGGATAGAGCTAGAGGGTATTATGTTAAGTGAAATAAGTCAGAGACAGAACGACAAATACCATATGCTATCACTTAAATGTGGAATCTGAAGAACAAAACAAATGAACAACAGCAAAGAAACAGAAACAAACTCATAAATAGAGAGAACAAAGTGTTGGTTGCCAGAGGGGAAGGAAGTAAAGGTATTGGCAAAATAGGTGAAGATTAAGAGGTACAAACTTCCAGTTAAAAATGAATAAGTCAGGGGGATGAAAATGTCAATAATATTGTAGTAACATTTTATGGTGAAAGATGTAACCATGGTGGTGAGCATTTATATAATGTATAGCATGGTTGAGGGGTGGCCTGTGTAAGTGCCCAGCTCTTGGTTTCAGCTCAGATCATGATCTCAGGGTCATGGGATCGAGCCCCATGTGGGGCTTTGTGCTCAGCTCAGAGTCTTTTTGATGTTTCTCTCTCCCTCTTCCTCTGCCCCTCCCACTTGTGCTCTCTCTCTCTAAAAATAAATAAGTAAATATTAAAAAATGTTTAGGATAGCCAAATCACTGTTGTACACCTAAAACTAATAGAACATTGTATATCAACTATACATCAATAATAAAAATGGTTTTAAAATTACAATACTCCATAGAAATGTAAAAAAAAATGCAGAAAGGAATTCCCTAAGTATATCTATTCAATAGAATTTTTGTGGACATTTAAAAGTTTGTAGAGAATTTTAATTGGAAAATCTTTAAAAAAATAACAATATATAAATGACTATGCAGGATGATCTGAAATATTATCTTCTTTTTATCTTTGTAAGGTGGTATAAACCAAAATACACCCAGGATGCTAACAGTGGCTGTGTTTGAGTGGTAAGGTGTATTTTCCCCCAAAATTTTCATTGATGAACATGTATTACTTTGGGGAGACATGGATTTATTTTGTTGGTTTTTACTTCTGTGTAGTGGGTAAGGTCACTCATGACCTCAGATCAGGCACATTTTAATCATCGGTTCCTTGCAGGCTTCTTTCTTGATTTCTTTATTTGTTCATTTTATTTTTTTAATATTTTATTTATTTATTTGAGAGAGAGATTGAGATGATGAGTTGGGGAGGGGCAGAGGGAGAAGCAGACTCCCCACAGAGCAGGGAGCCTGATGTGAGACTCAATCCCAGGATCCCGAGATCATGACTTGAGCCAAAGGCAGACACTTAAACAATTGAGCCACCCAGGTGCCCTTATTTCTTTATTCTGCAGAATTTCCATAGACCACTCTTACTGCTGTTTCCTCCCCCAAAAAACATTTAAATATATTTCATGAGTTTTACATTTAACATCAAAAAACTTTCCCTCTCTCTCTATATAGATGAGATCTATATAGAGAGTATATAAAGAGGGAATACATTTTTACATATAATATGCTACCCATTATAAATAATGCATTAGATATGTTAATATATGTAATAATATGTTGTTTATTATTATTTTTATTTTATTTTATTTTATTAAGAGAGGAGGGAGGGACAGAAGGAGAGGGAGAGATAGAATCTAAACAGACTCCATGACCAGTGTGGAACCCAAAGTAGGGCTTGATTTCACAAACCTGAGATCATGACCTGAGCTGAAATCAAGAGTCAGCTACCCATATTTACTATTTTTTAACAGAAAGTGCCCAGTCAGGGTCTACAATT
>PISX010030538.1:0-18593 GCA_004024625.1 Mellivora capensis | reverse complement strand
GCAAAAGGAAAGAATATTTAAGGACACATGTAGGGACAAGTGGCTTGGCTGATTGATCCAGGCCTGGGAAGAGAAAAATCGGATGATCTGGGTAAGAAAGTACACAGAAAAGGCATGCTGACAGCATTATTTAAATGGGCACTAAGGGTGAGGGTCTTTGTATTTCTTATTAACCCTCACCAAAAAGCCTCCACTACAGAAGGTGCAGTAAACAGCCAAGAAGACAGAATTACTGAACTACTAGTTCTGACTTGGATCAGCTGGATTTTGTCGTTGTCTACCCCAGAGCAGGCATAAGAGACTAACCAAAGACTCAGTGGTAGTAAGGATGGAAGATATGCATGGGACTAACTACATAAGTTCCCATTCAACGAAGCAGATTCAGCTACTGCTATTGCTAAACATACAGCTCTTCAGCACAAAGGCCAGCGTTTAAGTCCTGATACAACATTCTACCTAAAGGAAACGGAGTCAGCGAATTGGTGGCACATTGATGACATTTGACTGCCTCCACCCTGAAAAAGTTAATAGTTAATTTTGAACAGAAAGAATACATATTTAGGGTGTATGTTTGCCCTTTATGCCCCTCTATTTAAAAACTTAAAAAAGCATTTAGTCCTCTGATAGACCCAGGATGACATTGCACTGGACTAAGAAACCACTTTATAGCAAAGGGGTGCAGTAGGAGGCACATGACCATTGAATTCGGTTGTCTTATGAGATACCACACCTCCCAGCAGCTTTTAACATGTGTGTCCTCAAGGGATAGAATATATATGTCCAGGAACCATGCATAGGAGAAGGAGTGAAAAACCTACATGTAATCTCATTGAATGCTTGCATCCTTATTTTAAGAAGAATTAAATAAATCCCCAATGTTGAAATACCTAGAAAGAAAACTAATAATTTCCACCTTGATCTCATTGACTTACCATTTTTCTTTCCACTGAGAATCACCACCATTCCATATTTGCACCTAGATCAAAGCACGGAACGAACAGGAAGAACAGCAGAAATTAATAGTCTCTCAAGAAGAGGTGGGAAGGAATGCGCTTTAGGGCCTCATTTATATACAACAATGTTCACATTTTTAAAAAATATTAACAAACTGAAATCTATCTTTAGGGAATTAGTTATACAAAATACGATATGTATGCATGAACATGCAACTATTTAAATTTTTTGTTGTTGCTTGAGTTACCCAATTTGTAGTAAGTAAGCGGTAGCATTTGGTCTGTAATGCATGATGCTTGATGTTTAATCCAATGAGCTATCCACATCTAACTGGATTGATCTTAATCTCCTTAGATATCACCTGTCAGCACTACCACTCATTCATCCTCAACCCATTACCTTCCCTTCCAAATTATGTATTGAGATTGAAAAAACTAGTCCAGTTTTGATCAGTAATAACAATATGTGCATATAATTCATGAATAAGTTATATCTCTGCTACTATTAAAAATGAATAAATTTTTCATCTTGCTTTTTAAAGTACATAATGGCAAAAGTATCACTATATAATAGTATGTAAAAATCAAAATATAAATAAAATGCATAGCATGGCTATATTTATCAATACATAATCACTGGATATTAACCACAATATGATAAAATTTGAGGTGCATTGTATATCCTTTTTTATTTTTTTTAGATTTATTTATTTATTTGACAGAGATCACAAGTAGGCAGAGAAGCAGGCAGAGCGAGGAGGAAGCAGGCTCCCCGCTGAGCAGAGAGCCCGATGTGAGACTCGATCCCAAGACCCCGGGATCATGACCCAAGCCCAAGGCAGAGGCTTTAACCCACCGAGCCACCCAGGCACCCCTGTATTTCCTTTTTTTACTTTTCCACATTTTTCAAACAATTTTATAACTTTGTAATCTGAAAACAAGAGCTACATTAAGACAAAAATAAGGAAAAGTAATCAAGAAAGAAAGCAAAAAGACAAACAAAAAAACCCAAGTTAAGTGATATAAAGCCCTACCACGATCTCTTGTGTACTGATTTGAAACATTTTAAAGGCATTTTTGGAAATGGTGTTTCTTTGTTGAGCATTATTTCTATAATATCTAGGTAAATTAAAAGTAAATAATACTTCTCCTTAATGAATACTAGCAAAGTTGTTCTCCAGGGAATAAAATTTTCTTGAAGAAAAAAGGGTCCATTAGGATTTACAAAGTACACACAAGCTAGTACACTAGGTTAAATGCAAGCAGAAATTGCTTCTAAAGCTTGATATCGCTTCCTTCAGTCTCCTTCCAATATTCCTATATTAGTTTACCAAAGAAGTGGAAATGAGTATTTGTCACCCTTTTTCTCAATCAACAAGCAGTTAAAAGCAACACCATGGTATATTATAAGAAATAAGAACTTAAATCAGATGTATTTCTTTTTTTTTTTTTTCAGGCGATGTATTTCTTAGCCATTTAGTTTATACCTTCTTTTATATTCTACCCAAGGGATTACATTAAAGACAAAGCTATTCCCTTTGATTTTAGAACAATTGGGATAGGTAGTTAGGTAGATAGATAGATAGATAGATAGACAGATAGATAATGCATTGGGCATGATGCATGATAATCATATAATCTGCTTTTCTGCAATGATACTTCATAGTAGCTGCATCAAGGTGCCTGATCATTCCCAGCTTCACTTCACTCCTTACATGAAGTTAATTATTAGTTTCTTTGCTCATTGTATAGTTAAAAATCTTGATATACTAATAAGTAATGTTTGTTATTGGAATAACCACATTAAAGTACAAAGTAGCTTTTTAAAAAGATTTTATTTATTTATTTGTCATTGAGGGAGAGAGAGAGGGAGCACAAATGGAGGGAGAGGGAGAAGAGGCTCCCCGCTAAGCAAGGAGCCCAATGTAGGACTCAATTCCAGAACCCTGGGATCATGACCTGAGTCGAAAGCAGGTGCCTAACTGACTAAGCCACTTAAAAGTCTCCGAAGTAGCTTTGAAATCACTATGCATATTAAAATAAGCCATGAAATCAGAAAGTTGTTTTAATGTCTAATATATTTAATCATATTTTACCATACCAGTCAGATTCCCAACAGGAATCAATTAGCACAATCGAAATAGCATATACTTCAAGGACTGTCTTATAGAGGGGCTGTTTACAAAGACTGGGAGTAGTGGAACCTTAGATAGTGCATAACCTGGAGTTAGTGAGCTGGAGCTCAGAGGGAAGAGGAGAAAGACTACTTGCTGGAGGAAAAGAGGAGGAAAGAGCCCTAGAGAATCCAGAGCCTTGGGAGGAGCAGTATTCTTCAATTGAGAGGCAAAGCCAACCCAAGGCATCCTAACATGAGCACAGCCAGATTAAATGCCCTGATCTCACTCATTTCCTTCTCTCTTGACTTCTTGGAGTGGTTGCCCATTTTCAAACTCCAATCTGATCTAGAAGACATGGATGCTTATAGATATTATATTCTGTAAATTCATCAGAGAAAGATGCAATGTGTATCTGGAGGGAAAAAAGGTTTGCTTTACATGTTACATTTATTTAACCAGTTAAGAAGAGTTAATATTTTTAAGGTTCAGTTTTAATTGTTGTCAAAATTATTCATGTTTCTGTTTAGTAAGTCAGTTCTATAAAGTTTGTTGTAGAAAAAATAGTTTCCACCTCTACTCTTCGGTTTTCCTCTTTTAGTATTAATTCTTCTTTGCTATATATAGCTTTTTTGTATTGTGACATCTTGATTGTTCAGTTTCATATATTTATTAGTTTGTGTGGGCTGCCGTAACAAAATAGCATAGACCAGATAGCTTCAACAGAAATTCATTTTCCTAGTTCTGAGGTTTGGTTTCTTCTGGGGATTCTCATTGTGGCCTGTACATGACCACCTTCTCACCGTGTCCTCACATGGCTGTCTCTCAGTCAACATGTGTCTGTGTCTTCATCTCCTCTTATCTTGTGGACCAGTCATATTGGATTAGGGTCTACCATATTACTTCATTCTACCTAATTGCCTCTTTAAAAGCCCTATCCCAAGTAGCCACATTCCAAGGTACTGGGGATTAAACCTTCAACATAGGAATTTTGAAGGGATACAATTCAGTCCAGAAACAGATATTTTCTATTGACATCTTACTAGGAAGGGTAACAGAAAGGTCAATTTGTAATTTACCTGGTAGAACCACACAAGCATTCTTCCCATCTTCTTATGCATTGAATATTGTTACATTGTAATATGCTTAAATCAATATCAAGTGTTCACATAATTAATATTATATAAGCCAATTCATAGCTCTAAAATTATTTTTTACTTTATTCTGAAAATTTCTTCATTTTCCCTGGAGTTCAAAACTGTCTTTTTTGAGTTGTTTTCTCTGCAGTTATATTATTTTAACCCCAAACTGCTTAACTCTTTTTAAAATGTCCACCAAGGCATTGAAAAGCATGTGAATTTCACAGAGTTTATCTTCCTGGGGTGGCCTTGCCTGAGCCCTCTGACCTACTCCAGGTCCAGGTCTGCATGTCATCTGCTACAGATCCATCCTGACATTCTGGGATCTCCTTTTACCGGCATTGTGGATATTTTTCTTGCCGCTCTTCAGTTAGGGTCTTTTAGATCCTTCTTTCCCATATCCTAACTTCACACATGGCTGAAATAGAATTCTGGTTGGGAAGAACTTATCTTTGTGTATTTTAAGGACATTTATTTCATTATCTTCTAAATGCTAGTGTTGTCGAGAAGTCTGAAGCTGAGCTTCATTGAGACTTCATTGAGACAGTGTCTTCATTGAGACAGTGTCTATGCTCTGTTTTCCTCTTTCTCTCTGGGATCTTTTGTAATTTCCCTTGATTGCCTGTTTTCTTAAATTTTGTAACAATGTGTCTTTGTCAGTTTGTTTTATCTGCTTTGTTAGGCACTGAGTATTTACAACTTTTCTGTTTGGTAACATTTCTTTTAGTTTTAGGGCTTAAAAAAAATCTCATTGACCATTTTTCCCTTGCTTCTTTTAAAAAATAAACATGTCTGTACATAAAATCTCCTTTCCTCCTATCCATACATACATAGGATATGTATTTTTTCCCTGTCCCTCAATTTTCCCTTAAGAAACCAGCATTCTGGGAACCTGGGTGGCTCAGGCCTTGGGCATCTGTTTTCGGGTCAGGTCATGATCCCAGGGTCCTGGGATTGAACCCCATATCAGGCTCCTGCTCTGTGGGAAGCCTGCTTCTCTTTCTCCCACTCCCCCTGCTTCTGTTCCCTCTCTAGCTGTGTCTCTGTCAAATAAATAAATAAAATCTTTAAAAAAAAAAGGAGAAAGAAAGAAATCAGCATTCTTCTGATTGTGGAGGTTAGACAGTAGACTTTTTCCTATCTCCTTCATCCTTTGGTTTCATGTCATTTGCTGATCAATCTTACTCTTTCTTCCTTTAACTTATCTCTCAGTACTTTCACTTTCTTTGCTTTCTTAGTAACCCTATTCTGGGTCATTTGCATATCACAGAAATCCCAGCTCAGTAAGTGTGAGGCCATTCAATAAATTTGTGTTGTGTTATCCAAATGAGATATTATGCATAACTAATGATCATTTCAGAAGTGAATGTTGGAAATGTTTCAAACTCAAATTAAGGTAAAACCAGGTTCTATTAATTTATGTAAATATCATAATTTATTGATATCTGAAAGTGGAAGGAGATATAAGAACCAAGTGAATAAGTAGTGTTTTATTATTATTACATCATTGATTTAATTCATATGGACTTTGAGAAACACTTTTTCAAGTTGATTATTAAGCCCAAAAATTTTAAGTGAAAGCATATTATTATATATTCCACATTGACGAGTTTATTCAGTTCCTACTATGTGTCTGTTGCTGTGTTGGAGTTTGGCTGGATTTTGTTTGGATGAGGATATAAATCTGAATACGGAAATTAGAACGTGACCTCCCAGTCTTCGTGATTGGTATGCTTAGTGGTATAATAGAGGTAGGGTCAAAGGGAATAGATAGAAAGCGGGGAGTTAAGGAAGGCTTCTCAGAGGAGGAATCCTTTGAAATAGGTATTGATATTATAGGGGAGGACATTCCAAGTGAACTCATCAAATAATGAGGTAGGATGATATGTTTAATCAATTGTATATTTAATTATCTTTTGACAGTTCATCTTTGCGTTTCCATCACCTGAGATAGATAGCAGCACTTACTATGTACTTATTAAGATATTATTAAAAATTCATTACATTTCATTAATTTAAACGAATGTACCACATATGTTTTTTAAAAACGCACTACAGTGGGGCACCTGAGTGGTTCAGTGGGTTGGGCCTCTGCCTTCGGCTGGGGTCATAGGATCAAGCCCCGAGTTGGGCTCTCTGCTCGGCAGGGAGCCTGCTTCCTCCTCTCTCTCTGCCTGCCTCTCTGCCTACTTGTAATCTCTGTCTGTCAAATAAATAAATAAAATCTTTAAAAAAAAAAACGCACTACAAGTGTGTTTTTATTTATTTATTTATGTATTTGTCAGAGAGAGAGGGAGAGAGAGAGAGAGCGAGCACAGGCAGACAGAGTGGCAGGCAGAGGCAGAGGGAGAAGCAGGCTCCCCGCCAAGCAAGGAGCCCGATGTGGGACTCGATTCCAGGACGCTGGGATCATGACCTGAGCCGAAGGCAGCCGCTTAACCAACTGAGCCACCCAGGCGTCCCACCCTTTTGTTTTTGATAGGTATCGTTTATCTTTGTTCTCGGAACTAGGCTCTAGACACTGTATCCCCTGCCCTCAGAATGATGAATAGCCCTGTTGAAAAAGGAAGGCTTGTGCAAATAGCACATAATAGAACAATCTGTTCAGTATGTATGCAAAGTAGGAGGTTTTGTAGAAAGAGCTCTGAACCAGAAGTCAGGAAACCAAGGTCCTATTCCCAGACTTCTCTCTAATTAGCTGGGTGACCTTTTTAGAATCAATTATCATTCCTATGTCCCATGTTCTTAATTTAAAAGATTTGTCTTGTGCTAGATAACGACTAAGTTTCTTTTCAGTTCCCAAGTTATATGTCAGTAAAATGACAAATGGACAATTCCCCCTGCCTCTATTCTTTCATAATTGTCTCTGGCAAGTTTGACCTTTGCTTCTAAGGTCAGCACAGAAGCCAGCTTGTCTCTTCTGAACTCACATGGAATTTTGTTTCTAACTCTCTTAAGGTTTAAGGTAGACTACGATTTAGAGTTTAGGTTCTGGAGTCAGACTGCCTGATGTTACAATTCAGCTTTACCTCTTACTAGGTGTATAATCTTGGAAAAGTTATCTTCATCTCTCTGTTCATTTGTTTCCTCATCTACACAACTCTTTTAGAAAACAAATGAAGAGGGACCTCAGTTTATGAGACCTGCATTACCTTGATAATGGTAATCCAGAGAGTTATAAGAAAACTAAAGACCAATATATTTTATGGCCATGATGTGTAAATCCTTATTAAAATATTAGCAAATCTAATTTAGCATTATATAGAAAGGAAAACCATGACCAAGTTTATTTTGGTATGGCACTTAATATGTTGGTTTCATATTAAAAAAATCAGTGTTTTTCATCATATTATCAGTATAAGGAGGAAACAATTTATTATTTTGAAAGCTGCAGAAAAATACTCTCAAAAATTGAATACCCATCCATGATAAAAATATTCAAGGTATTAATAATAAAAGGGAATTTTCCCAAACTGGTAATGGTAATGTAGAAAAATATAAACTACTAACCTCATACATAAGGGTGAAAGACTGAATGCTTTTTCTCTAAGATCAACAACATGGCAAGAATGCCCATTTTCACCACTTCAATTAAACATTGTGTTTGAGTCTCAGACCACTGAAAAATAAGTAGAAGTCTTACAAATTGGAAAGAATTAAAGTTATATTTATATGTAGACTGTGGCACATGTGCATTTAAAAAAGAAAGAAAGCAAGCAAGCTACAAAAAAGCTACTAGATTAGTCAATAAGTTTACATGGTACAAGGGGAGGGGGTCGGGAAAGGTGGGTGGGGTAATGGACATTGGGGAGGGTATGTGCTATGGTTAGTGCTGTGAAGTGTATAAACCTGGCGATTCACAGACATGTACCCCTGGGGATAAAAATTTGTTTATAAAAAATAAAAATTTTAAAAAAATAAATAAAAAAAAATAAAAACACAGACTACTGGGCCTGAAAAAATATATATATAAAGTGATTAGGTATGAATTCACAAAATGCAAATTACAAAACACTGCTGAGTAAAATTAAAGAACTAAATAAATAGAGAACTATACTATCTTTACTCATCACAAATTGACAATTATCACCAACTGATCTATAAAGTTATAGTTCTAATAAAACTTCCACAGGCTTTTTATGTAGAAAATAAGATGATTCTGCAATTAATATGGATATACAATAGGCCTGGCATAGGCAAAACAATTTTGAAAAGATGAACACAGTAGGAGGACTTAGACTACCTGCTTTTGACACTTATAAAGTCATATATTATAAAGCTACTACCATAGTCCAAGAAGGCATTGGTGTTAGATACAGCTATGGATGAGTGGAGCAGAACACAGAATCCAGAGATATACCTGCATATGTATGGTCAATTAATTTTCAAGATTACCAAGGTGCTTCACTGAGAGAAAAAAAGTCTTTTCAATAAAATGGTCATGGAGAAAAACCCCACATATTCATATGGGGAAAAAACCCAGCTTTGACCCTTAGCTCATGTTATACATACACATTGACTCAAAATGAGTCACCTAAATTTAAAAGGTAAAACTGAACTAAAATAAAACTTTAGAACAAAATATAGGAGAAAAACTACAAGGCTTTTGGACAGGCACAATTTCTTAGGATATAAAAAGCACAAACATGAGAAGTAAGTGATGGATTGAACTTCATCAAAATGACAAATTTACACTCTCCAAAAGAATCTATAAGGAAAATGCAAAAACAAGCCATAGACTAAGAGAAGGTATTCACAATGCATGTACCAAAGTTTGAATTTGCATGATGAATGTTTTTTAAAACCTTATGACTCAAAACTAAATAAATAACCTAATACAGAATAGCCAAGAGATTTAAACAGATGGCTCACAAAAAAGTTATATAAGTGAACAAAATGTACATGAAAATACTCAACATCATATGTTATCAGGGAAATGCAAATTAAATCCATACTTAGATACCGCTACATACATGCTACTAAAATAGCTAAATTTGTAAAGATTGACCATACCAACTATTGGTGAGATTATGGAATGACTGGAAATCTCATTCCTTGCAAAGGGTAATATAAATTCTACAACCACCTTCCAAAACTTTGTTAGCGTTTTGTTAAATATATATATATAATATATATATATTAAATATATGTATAAAATAAAACCTAATAATTTCAATCCTAGGTATTTACCCAAGGAAATAAAAGTATATGTCTTAAAAAGACTTGTAAACAAATATTTCTAGAACTTTTATTCAGACATAGGTATATATCCTATGATTGCAAACAAACAAACAGAAAGTGATTGCCTGGAGTTGACTGCAGGGTATCAAATTGACTGGGAAGGGATATGAGGAAGCTTTTTGGGTGATGCTGATACTTCAGTTTGATTGTGGCTACTCATTAAAATATACACTACTTATATACTTAAATGGGGACACTGTGTTATATGTAAGTCAGACAGAATTTCATTTCAAAAAGGTGTCAGGATATTTTTTTTGAAGATTTTATTTATTTATTTGACAGATCACAAGTAGGCAGAGAGGCAGGCAGGGAGAGAGAGAGAGAGAGAGAGAGAGAGAGAGGAGGAAGCAGGCTCCCTGCTGAGCAGAGAGCCCCATGCGGGGCTCGATCCCAGAACCCTGGGATCATGAGCCGAACCCAAGGCAGAGGCTTTAACCCACTGAGCCACCCAGGCGCCCCAGGATTTTTTTTTTTAAGATTGTATTTATTTATTTTAGAGAGAGGGGCACTCAGATCCTAGTTCTCTGTTTCCGTATGCTGTTACAGAATTGTCATTAGGACGGTGTGCTGTCCCACTGAGGGTTTGTCACCCTTGCTCAAAAACATCAGATTGTATGCTTAAATGCGAGTGTGCTCACCAGGCCACGTCATGGTGGACACCAGCATGCAGGAAGAAACAGAGGAAGAGAGATAAAGAGAATCCCAAGCAGAGTCTGTGCTGAGAGGATAGCCTGACACAGGTCTCGATCCCACAACCCTGAGAACATAGTCTGAGATTATAACCCGAGCCTAAACCAACAGTTTGACACTCAACCTACTAAGCCACCCAGGTGCCCCTGATTGAAGGAGAGTTGACATTCAGTGTTACATTGGTTTCAAGAGTGGGGTTTTTTGGGCATATGATCTTAAATCAACCAATCATTTCCAGATTATGTCTTTTTATATTCTGTGGTGTGGCTTCACCTAGTGAACCCTGAATAGCTAGTCTGAGCCACATTCACAAGCAATTTTTCTCTCTGCCAAGGTTCCAAGATGCCTCACAATGGACACCTCAGACTTAGCAGAGGAAAAAAACCCGTGTACATGAATCTATATTCCTGCTGTCATATTTCCTCTGGAAATAAATTTGATGATATTAAAGTTTGTACTTAGAAGATATGCTTTGTTTAAACTCTTCATGCAGTATACTGTATTTCAAATGAGAACTATCCGTTTGACTATTTTAAAAAATACAAATGCTTAGAACTCCATAAATGACCCATGATTATATTCTATCCAACCTGAAATATATTTTCAAGGGCATTTATAGAGATTTATAAAGAAATTCTATCAAAATATAAGTTTCAATTTGAATTACTTTCAAATGTTTGCCTCTCCTTTTTTCTGTTCCCAGAAGTTATTCCCTTTGCTGGGTCCATAAGCGTGGAATTAATCATGAAGCAGTAACTATGGCAATAGAGTCTAGACTAGACAAGTCATATAACTATTATTCAATTTCCAATAGAAAACTTTAACTTGTACCTTATTTCCACCAATTTAAAGTCATCATACTATTATTTAATGCTCATATTTGCTCTTATTAAAGGTATTTCCACATTATTGTAAAAGCCAAAATTCAGCCCGGTTTTTCTGATACTCCATCAGAAAATGATTCAGAAATGAAAGCGGAATATATCCAGCTTTTCATCCCATAAAAATGAGAACCACATGGTACGTAGTGCTGGCTACCCTCATTCTTTCATATGTATCCAGAAAATTTACTTGTGATGCCCAGCTTAATGATATATACATTAAACTAACCTTATTGGGCTGGGTGGCTTAGAATCTCTATAAATCCAATTCAAAAATCTTTGATAAATTAACCATTAATCGTGATTTTCTTGGCATATTTTTTTCAGCTCTACATTTATGACTCATATAATATCCATTTGTTCAATTATTCAGACTCTAACATTGCTGTTTGGGGTATTGTAAATTCTCTGCGGATTTTTTATTTTGTTCAAATCAGTATAAACTTCCACAGAGATGGAGATATCCCTATCGACTATACGTACGAATAGGCTCAACAGCTTAATGTAATCCTTCTAAAGATTATAAGTTTGCCTAGGCATAAAAATTCAACGATGAGCATGTTTTATAAACTGAAATTGATGAGAGGAATAGATCTGTGTAGAGTCTAGACACTTTGCAGCTTGTGACTTGTAGTCAAATTATATTTCCTTTCATAAAATACATTTCCTGACTCTAAGTAGCAGTATACCAATAGTATTCTATTCATTGGTAAGACTAATGCCACTGATGTATTGAGGAAAGAGAGGTCCATACAGTCTGATGAATTTGGAAAAGCATAGCATTAATGTTTACCATTTCTAAATACCAATTCCAAGTAATATGGCTAATTATATAGCAGAAATCCATATACAAGCAATGTTAGCTTTAAATTTATATGGTAAATATTTTTATAGTGCTATTTAGTTCCTTCAATCAATTCTGCAATCTCTCATTAATATCTGTGCCTATAAACACGCCTCTAAAATGATGGATAGAGTCAAAGTTCTTTTAAGATGGTGTTTTATTACCTTTCATAACTTTGCTTGTTTTAAATTATGTGTAGTCACTTGGCGAATGCTTCTCATGGTTTCCTTTTCTCAAGAAGTAATGTTCAATGGAGCAGTAAAGGACACTGTACTTACAGCCCGAAGATAGCGCCTACTATGGGTTTATCAAGTGAGATATGAAGATAATGGATACCATTCCATCCTTGCAGAATTTAATACATGATAGATATTGTTATACAGATATAAATTCTATGGGAGCAAAGTGGGGGAAGCATGCAACTTACGGTTTTGAAGAAAAATTTTAAAGAGTGAATGAAGTTGCCAAATAGAGAAAGGGAGAAATAGCATTTAAATCAGTGGAATTTAGGGGCACCTGGGTGGCTCAGTGGTTTAAAGTCTCTGCCTTCAGCTCAGGTCATGATCCCAGGGTCCTGGGATCAAGACCCACATCGGGCTCTCAGCTCAGCGGGGGGCCTGCCCTGCTTCCCTCTCTCTCTCTCTGCCTGCCTCTCTGCCTACCTGTGGTCTCTGTCTGTCAAATAAATAAATACAATCTCTTAAAAAATAAATAAATAAATAAATAAATAAATCAGTGGATACAGGAATGCCTTGGTGGCTCAGTCAATTAAGTGTCTGCCTTTGGCTCAGGCCATGATCTCAGGGTCCTGGGATGCAGTCTTGCTTTTGGCTCCTTGCTCAGCAGGGAGCCTGCTTCTCCCTGTCCCTCTGCCTGCTGCTTCACCTACTTGAGTGCTCTCTCTCTGTCAAATAAATAAAATATTTTAAAAATATATAATAAAAGAAATAAATCAAAGGATACAGATACAACATGTACAAAGAGATAAAAAGAAAATCTGGAAATTTGCAAGTATTCTGACATGGCTATGTTACCATATGTGCGTGTGGACAATTGTTTCGGGGATATGGGGAATGTGGGGTATGTTCAGATTGCAGGAAATGAAATGGAACCATTGCAGAGAGCGTTGTAGCTTTGTGTTCCAGATTAATTATGAGCTCTTCAAGGATTCAGAAGAGGAGTGAAGTAAATCTGTTTTTCTTTTTTGGTAATTTTTAATTTCCGATATAGTGCTGTGCACTATAGATCTTACTTGGTTAGAAAGAGAAACTGTTGTAGAGGGGTAGTTGGGAAATTTTGGCCATAAACCACATGGAAAAGAGTTTATAGAAAAAATAGGAGTGAAAAGGAATGGATAGATTTGAGAGTAACTTTATACCTTTTTAAAAGTACTTTACTTACAAAAGGAGCTAGTAAACTTTTTATTGACCCAGCACAGAAAATGATACAAGTATTTCAATTCAAATTCTTATTTTACCCTATTGAATTAAACTTTCTCATAAAGGCAACAGTCACACTCTTACTTTGGGAAGAAGTCCCATTTTCCCCCCCTCATCCAAGTTTGTACCTCATTATCCAAAAATGACTCCTCTTGTTAGGATCACTCACACATCTAATACATCACTATAATTCTCTTCATCATTCCACCTAGGTCAGAATTGATTTATCCTTCTTCTTCGCTCCCATGTTACATATTGCTTATAACTTCTGTTCTAGATTTTATTTTCTTTGCTATATTTAGTATCTTAAAGGATCCTTGGGGGTGGAGATCTTGCCATGTTTGACAATCTGTGACAGATCTTTTATCATAAATGCTTGATAGATATTATATTGAAAAGAAGAATAATTTATTCATACTCAACCCGAATTTCATAATGTTTCCAAATGATAAGACGCTGCCAAGTCGTATCTGTGGTACAATATAATACAGAATTCCTGGTCGATGATTTTTCTGTATATCCCTCTTTACTCAAGTTTATATACAAAACATAAACAAAGCTTTACGTCCCATCCATAAATGAGAGCATTCACTCTTCTCAAAATCTTCATGTATAGTGTTGCATAATTATTTTATTGTAATTTTGGTTGTGAAGAGTTTTACCATAATATTTAACTTTCAACTTGACTAATTCAAGTTATCATTGCTACTAAAAACAAACTATTGGTTATATAGAGTGTTACATTTAAATAACATCATTTCAATGACTAGAACAGAATACTTGAATGTAAGTATATACCTAATGATACCATAATTTATTAATAAGCTTTTAAGTATGGAATCCTGACAAGGTAAGGTAACTACAGCTTGATTATAAAGGCCATTATAATGTAAGATCTTTATTTTTTTAAAAGATGTTCTTTATTTGTCAGAGAGAGAGACAGCACAAGCAGGGGGAGTGGCAGAAGGAGAGGGACAAGCAGACTCCCCGCTGAGCAGGGAACCTGACAGGGAGCCTGACAGGGTGCCTCAATCCCATGACCCTGAGATCATGACCTGTGCCAAAGGCAGATGCTTAACTGACTGAGCCACCCAGGCATCTGGAGACCTTATTTATTTATTTTTTTAAATTCAGGTCCCACATGATCTAGAATCCTGCCTCTCCACCATCAAAGGGTGGAGTATCCATATCTACTCCTCTTGACCTTGGGTTAGCCTCTTGAGGCAATAATGAGGTGGAAGTGGCACTATGTGGTGATTGTGGTTATAAGTGGTAGAGCTGTCTTGCTCTTACTGCCAGTGCCTGCCTTTGGAACCCAGCTATCATGCTGTGAGGAAGACCACATGGAAAGGTTTAGATAGAAGGGAACTAAGGCCACAGCCCTCAGGTCTGTCTTGAGCCTCCATCCAACAACTAGCACCAGCTGTCAGCCATGTGAGTTTCTGTCACATGGCTTAGAGATGAGCCTTCCTTGCCGAGACTTAACCACATTACAGATGATCAGCAGAATGAAACGATTGTTATTGTTGGAGGCCTAGCAGTATTGAGGTGGTTTGTTAAAAGGCAATGGTGACCTGAATAAAAGTAAATAAAGCATTAATAAATAGGAGATACATCAGCAGATGTGATATTGGTGCTTCCTGTTTGGTTGGTTTCTGTATTTTTGGTGCTTAGTACAGGGCTTGGCCCATAGTATTCAATATATAAAATAGTAATGAATATATAATAAGATACATAAACATAAAAGATAATAAATGGTTTTGAAAAAATATATGCAATCAAAAATGTTTTCAAATTGAAGAGCACCTGGGTGGTACAGTTGGTTAAGCCTCTGACTCTTGGTTTCAGTACAGACTCTGCTTGAGAGTCTCTCTCCCTCTCCTTCTGCCCTCCCACTTGTGCTCTCTCTTTCTCTAAAATAAATTAATAAATCTTTTAAAAAGTTTGCAAATTGAAATTTGTCAAAACATTACCCAAATTTATGTAAATGTTAGTATACATAAAAATTAGCCAAAATATTTCTGTACATTTAAAACTATAAGAATCTCAAAATATAACACATACCTCCTTGTCACATTCAAGTCATGTTTCATTTCAAATAAGATTACTTATGTTGACCCTCCCCAGGATTGCTAAATTTTAAATACCAAGTTTTGACTTAGTAGTCTACATTTGGTTCACCTATTTTTTTAACAGTACCTGAGATATAGGAATTGATTTAAATATCTCAAAAATGTATTTTCATGTGTTCTTTCAAATATCATGTAATTTTGATTCAGAATATACTATGTTATCTTCTGCAAGGCAATTGTCCTTCTCATTTCTTCATTTATAATATAAGGTGCAAAGTAGGTGTGTCTTTCTTAATGTTTTCTCCTAGATGAAAAGGTCCCTGCAGGTAATATCAGTCCAGAATTTCAGATTCAGCCATGTGTTTTCCATCTTACTGACTTGAAGCAAAGCATATCCTCTCTAATCAAAACAGAAGGCTTTGGGGAAAAATTCCATAACTATGAAACATGTTTTATTATTTACTCTGCATTGTGATGCAGAGCTCATTCCAAGTGTGATTGACAAGGAGGAACATTAAATAGGCAGAGGCACATAAAAATCAGTGTAAGAAAAATTATTGAGTAAAAAGTCAGTGAGTATATTAGCCATTTTATAGTTCTGTAATACAAAATTATCTAAGATGAATCTGAGAAACCTCCCATAAAGATATCCAAATATATTCTAAAAATAGCAAAACTATTCATTGGTTTTTGTCATAATAATCACTGGTTCAGGAAATTCAAAGGAAATCCTATAATTTTAAATATTTCCTAAACTGAAATTTATTAAACTATCAGAATATTGCCCTATTTTTGGAGATGCTCTGCTGAATAAAAAGAATTATCTGGGAAATAAAATAAAATTAAAATAATATTTTCATATTTTATTTTATTCAAGTTACTATCTAGGTATAGTAAATAACTTAAAATTTGTTAAAAGACAGATTTGTGTTTTAAAAACTAGAAATACTGATGGTTAATGTGAAATTGCAGAAATCCTTCGCTTTGAAATGATCTCTATGAGAAGTTCTTGAAATTAAAAAATAATAGTATTAAGTAAAATAACAACACCGAAACCAACCACAAATGTATCTAAGGCTAACCTACCAGTCTCGATGCTTTTTCCCAAGGTGGTCTAGCAAAGAATGAAGATGAACAGCCTTGTTTTTCAAAGGCAAATGTTTAACAACCTCATCCATGCAGACACTATATTTTACAGACATTGTATTTTAAGTTGTTGACAGAGTATTTCATATTGCATACAATACATAAGTGACAAATTTCATTTTGTAGATGTATTATATTTTGAAACTTATAAGGTGGTTCTAAAACTGACAAACACCCCAAAACATATAAAACAAAATGCTAATATCACTGAGTAAAAACTGCCAAATTTATTGCCTCTTCTGATGTTTATCAGAATTTATGAGTAGGATAAAAATGTATCATAGTCTATTGCAGGAAATAGTTATTAAGTTGAAGAGAACTTCTATGATTCTGTTTTTTGGAAATATAAAATACCAAATAGCTAATTGCTTAATAATTTTCCAGAGTATCAATAATTTACAAATAATAGAACAAATAATTTTACTCAAAAGTGTGAATAAGGATAGAAACCTATCATTCTTTCTCTGTCCAGGATATCTATTGAATCACTCAATTTTACTTTTTCCTCATCCTGAATGCTTTCTAAAGTATTGAGATGGGTTACTTAATAGAAGAACTTCTGAGATCTGCCTTCTGCTTATATTTTTGGACATGGCTTTCCTTGAAATTACTGCTGAGGAAACGATGTATTAGTTATGGATCTTCCTCTGCCCAGTGTCGTGTTGATTCCCATTTATATGTTTGGTTTATGCTATTTCTTCTGCCCAGAAATCCCATGAATGCCATTTTCACTTAACAAAATTTGGCTTAAAACTCAGTCCAGGGGAGCGCCTGGGTAGCTCAGTTGTTAAGTGTCTGCCTTGGGCTCAGGTCATGATCCCAGGGTCCTGGGATCGAGCCCCACGTCTGGCTCCAGCCCCTCATCTGGCTCCCTGCTCCACCAGAAGTCTGCTTCTCTCTCTCCCACTCCCCCTGCTTGTGTTCCTTCTCTTGCTATGTCTCTCTCTGTCAAATAAATAAATAAATCATAAAAACAAAACAAAACCCCACCTCAGTCCAGGAGTGTGTGTAGTGTCTCCAGGACACTCCCGCTTCCAGGGATTGGCTGGAAGGCTCACAGGGGTCAGCGCGCAGGTGTACTTACCACAGAGATGGAGTACAGTGCTGCAGGAAAGATACATGGCTGGATCACAGGCAAAAAAGGCACAGTGTCTGGAGGGACTCATGTGGTGGTTTGTTTTTTTTTTGCTCTCTCCATCCCATGCGGTGTCCATAGGGAGTCCTCTTCCTCCAGTAATGAAATGTAGCAACATGCAAACACTTTTTCTACCCAGGGAAGCACATTAGAGATGTAGCTGGGGACGGGTCACGCAGGCACCCTTTGCCTTGAACGTATGAACACAGACTTCGAGAAGAAAAGAAGGTGCTTAGCATAAAGTATATTGTTTGCACAGTACATATTGTGTGAACCTTTATTAGTTAACTACTGACTGGGGGTAGGGGGCAAGTTCCTAGATGCCATCCAAGGGCCAATATTTCAAACAGGTCCTTCTAAAGATAGCAATCTCAGGTCTGCTGTGGTAGCCCTCCTCCCCCTCAAGAAATAGCCTCTAAGGACTCTGGCTCTGATTCCTGGAGAGGTAGGTGCTGATCTTCAGTGACCCCATGCCTAGATATATATCTCCTAGTGTTTCTTACTTTGGAATACCATTACCAGTATGTTTAGCTTCTCTCCCATGTTATCAGGGGTAATACACGAAGCTCTGCACATGAAACTTGGGAAAAGTAGGCACTTAGAAAAGCTTGTTGGAAGTCAAATAATGAATCATCAAGTCCTTTGCCTTTATTTTTTTTCTTTTTTTTAAATTTCTTTTCAGCGTAACAGAATTCATAGTTTTACACCACACCCAGTGCTCCATGCAATGCGTGCCCTCCACAATACCCACCACCAGGCTCCCCCAACCTCCCACCCCCCGCCCCTTCAGAACCCTCAGGTTATTTTTCAGAGTCCATGGTCTCTCATGGTTCATCTCCCCCTCAATTTCCCTCAACTCCCTTCTCCTCTCCATCTCCCCATGTCCTCCGTGTTATTTGTTATGCTCCGCAAATAAGTGAAACCATGATAGTTGACTCT
>PISX010030537.1:0-18596 GCA_004024625.1 Mellivora capensis | reverse complement strand
TTGAAAAATATAGACCTCGGGACGCCTGGGTGGCTCAGTTGGTTGGACGACTGCCTTTGGCTCAGGTCATGATCCCGGAGACCCGGGATCGAGTCCCGCATCAGGCTCCCAGCTCCATGGGGAGTCTGCTTCTCCCTCTGACCTTCTCCTCGCTCATGCTCTCTCACTGCCTCTCTCTCAAATAAAGAAATAAAATCTTTAAAAAAAAAAAAAAGAAAAATATAGACCTCAATCAAATATCCAGGTAGAAAAGGTTACTCAGCTACCTTTTCTTCTCTGGAAATTATAAAACATCCAGGGTTTTATAATTTTGGTGAATTTCAACTCATAGTTTTTAATTTCACTTGGGCTTCTGTGCATATGTGTATGTGTTTAGCCCCTGTGTGTATTGTTATTCACATGCGGAATATGTGAAGATACATATAGGGTATGTTCAGTAAAGTTTAACCTAGTGAATTTAATTCAGTATTTAGATTACTGGGGAGGAAAATACTATGTTATTATTTCAGTGTCTTATTCAGTAGACTCACTTAACTTTCGAGTCTAGCTTTATTGAAATTCAGCTTATAAGTTCTGTGATTACTATTCTCTTTATGTTTCAGCAACACTGATTAGCATTCAGTGCAGTTCCTATTGAAAATAGCATAGTTTTATATTCTTAAGGCTAAGGGGTACAAAAACTAACGTGCATTTTGCTTCATCTCCAACACTAATATAGCATGATATTAGAGGATTATTGCCATGAAGACTGCATTATAGGGAGGGCAATGAAATTTTTCCCTTCCTTGTCTATGACGGAATAAAGGAAATTTACATACTATTAAAGAAAAAAATATTTTAATGTACAAAAAATACCATTAGAACAACATAGTTGTGTTTATTAAGGTATATATTTATGTAATTTCTACACTTTTTTTTTTTTATCCAAAGCACTCATTCATGAAGAAAGATACTTAGCATTCAGGAGGTATTTTAATGAAGGAGACCTCCATGAGAATGGTATAAAGTTTGATTTCTCTTGGTGGGTTTCAGTCTTAACCATGCTTTATAAAAATGAGCAATGGTTGAAAGATTTCTTGATAACATCACAAGGGCTCATTTCCACAGCAGCACCTTCTCCAACCTGCAGAGCCTTACTGTGGTGTTCTGGTTAAGTTCTAATTTGGCTAATTAAATTCCACCTGCATATCTGACTTCTTACAGTTTTCAGCCCTTTTTGCAATCTTCTGTTATTTCCTGTTTTGAATTGATGACTGTTGTGCCCTGTGGAACCGAGGCTGCATAATGCACAGGAAATTATTCACCCCGCTTCTGCTGCGGTTGGAGTAGAGCATAACAGTCTCCAGCTCCATTTTTCATTTCGCTGTAAATTTGTGAAATAGAATCATTTTCCTTGTTTCTGTTCTGCTAGGAAAATAAATCCCATAGAAACCTGTACCTGTTCAATTTCTATTAAAATATGTAGTTATCTAGCCAAAAGTTAAAAGATTTTTTTTATATGTGCAGAGAATATATAGTGGACTTTTAAAGATTTTAAGCAAAATTTGCAAAGTTATTATTGATTAAAATAAACCTTGATTCATTAAATTAAGATAGCAACCTGCTTTTGCTGATTGACCTGTCCACCACTGAAGTCGCAGGTAGAAAACTCAACCTATATGTGTACTTAGTAAATAATGAATGAGTCTGAATGCAAACTCAGGTTATATAGTTCAATTTGAGGTCAGATGATCATATTTGTTGTAGATGATTTTCAGTGGTTCTGGTACCAGCTCATTTTCATCAGATCATTCTGAAGAGGAAGTATTTCAGTCACGTTGTTGACTGTGTGCCCCAGTCCCGTGTCTGCCCTCATTTTCTGGACACAGAAACTCTCCAGTTCCCACTCCACCTAGTTCTAAGTAACATGGAGTACATGGTAAAGAGTATAATGGTACAAGCTGGGCCTTTCCTTTTCACACAGGTAAACCATAGATTATATCCTATTCTAAAAGGAAAAATATATTACTTTCAGGTTTATTACTCAGTATCAACTATATAAATAAACGTGAAATTCCAGTGGGTTTAGAGGAAAGCAAATTATCAAAGAAATATATGGACTCTGGCAATGGTTAATATTCACCATAAAAAACACAGAATATGATAATAAAATAAGTACATTAAAGTCAATATTAATACATATATTACAGATGTACAACTTATGTAACTTATGTAAACATTTATTTTCTAACCAGATTTGCTTCAATGAATATATATATATATATATGTAATGTGTGTGTGCACATATGCCCATTATATTAATACTATATATACTGAATAGAACATAGTACTTTTATTTCATTTGAAATAAAACATAGGCTCATTAATTAATTCATATTAGCCAATCCAAGTTAGAAATGAAAAGTGTAGATATTTTTGGTTTGAAATTTGAAAACGTTATGCAAGATATAATTCCCTTTGAAATGAATATGTCTGTGTCATCTTAGAGAAAAAAATTATTGTGTGAGTAAATGTGTACACATGTGGGTGTTACCTCTCTTCAGTCTAATTGAGAGGTAGAAGCATATATCCAAACTTTGGCCTCTTTGGAAACCCCAAAGCTCCCTTACCTCACTTAGAAGAAAATAGAATGTGAGCCAAGGAAAAAAAAATGGTGTCATTAAGGAGAAAATGGTGTCACTATACTCGTAAAGAAATAATAAATAAAGCAGTTAACTGGATGACAGTGTACTTCCTTTCTTTTCTTTTCTTTATATTTTTTTGCTTCTTTTATTCTCTTTTATAAATTTAATGAAATAACTTGTATCAGTAGGCATAACCCTGTCAGGTGGCATTTCTGCCCTAGTAAAACCAATGGAAAGCCAGAATACAATCCAAAAGACATATTACAGGCTTTTGCTTGTACCTATATCTAAAGGATACAAAGATACCATCCAGATTCACAGTCTACCTTGCATACCTGAGCAGAATAAAATATTTTTTCTTTGTTTCTTGAATCCTGCAATGTATATCTTTCAAAAATCCACCACTAGTGAAATTGGACATGGTAGATGCCTTATAAAGAATTCAATAATTTAATTTCTGATTTAGTAATGTAATTTATTAATCTAACGTACTGATTATTCTCTCTTGCACATGTAAGTGACAGTGGCTTTCATGCCGTAATGCTATGATCTGTCATCCTTAGTTCTTAGTATTTGAAAAAAGCAATTATACATTCTGGCCTGAGTTAATGAGTTAACATTGCAACATTAGATATTTTAATATATGTAATGATATGTGTGTGGTCAACCTAAGAACAAAGGCCATTGAGACAGACAGAACTCACTTCTAAACCCCAAGTCCATTAAATACTGAAACACTCAGAGCCTCAGTTTTCTTGCATATAAAATTTAGATATTGTTGCCTAACACTCTCTCTCTCTCTCTCTCTCTCTCTCTATATATATATATATATATATAGTATTTGATATAATAAATGATCACAAAAAATCCATGATTCTGGAACAGAAGACATACATGTGACATAATGAAAAATCCTTAAGTAATGGAATCCTTAAGTAATGGAATTAATACTATTCCCTGCCAAATACTATGGGGCTCAATCAGTTAAGTGATTTCAGTTCAGGTCATGATCTCAGGGTTCTGGGACTGAGCCCCATGTCAGGTTCCCCACTCAGTGGGGAGTCTACTTGTCCCTCTGTCCCTCCCCCTGCACATACTCTCTTTCTCTCTGTCCAATAAATAAATAAAATCTTTTTTTAAAGCTATCTGTATTTTCTTAATATACTAGTTAATTTTCTCAGTAAGTTCTTACAGGAGAGATATTGAAAATTGGTTACAGAAGTAGAGCATTGTTATAACTGCTTGAGATTTTATTGCATATATGAGATGATTAAATGAGCTAACCAGGGGGCACCTGGTTGGCTCAGTTGGTAGAATGTGTGACGTGAGTTTGAGTCACATATTTGGTGTAGAGATTACTTAAAAATTTTTTTAAGTCTTTAAAAACAAGAACTAACAATTATAAAGCATTAAAAAATATCTGGTACATAACAAATATTTAAAATACTTTTATTGTCAGTGTATGCATGGTTCAGAGAGTTTTATAGTAAAATATAGTTTTTTTATACTAAAATGTGGATTCAGTGTTTTTCAATAAGTCCTTTCTTCATGGCAACATCATGAGTTTACAAACTATTCTAGTTATTTTTATGTACTTACCTCCATTGGTTAACTTTTATATGACTGAGTCTATCAAGACAAACATTTTCAGAGTGGATAAAAACAGGTAATAAGCCCCTCTGGAAGAACTAGTACTTTCAAAAGATTTAAGTCTGTCTGAATATAGGAAATGGACTACTTCTATTTATGTCTTTATAGAGGAGAAAATGATAAATCTTAACAAAGTAATCACTATAGCTTAAAAAACATGCAAATGTAGATTTATGTTCTGCTTGCTCTAATCTTTTTTCCTTTTGACATGTCCTCAGAAGGCTTATAACTTTTGTGCCTATGGTTTTACACCTACAAAATATCATCAATATCACTCTTTCCAAAGCATATATAAACAAATGATTTTTTAAACAAAGAAATAGATATTTGTGTATCTTAATTCTTATGAGAGTAGAACTGTATCATAAATAAATAATTTAGTTCTTAATCTGAAATATCAGTAACTTATTTTTCCTGTTACACCTGTGTTCCATTAGGTCATAAAAGCACTTCTGTTTTCCCTTCTAAGCAGGCAAAATCAGATACATATTTTGATGTTAGATTTCTATAAAAATCTTTTCTATAAACTTTATAATCATACGGCTTTAGGCAGTGTGCCAAAGTATCAAATATGTGTATAATTTTATCAATGGCTCTTTTCCAAAGGATGTGTTTAATAATTTGTTCTGCTTTAAAATTGATTTGTTCTTCTTTTCACAAAACTGAAATGAGACATGTCATTTATCATTTCAAGACTTTAACAACTAAGCATTGGGCCAAGCATGGGGCCCCTCTGACAACAGGGTTCTGTGGAACTGCTCAGGTCACATGGCCATGAAATTGGTTCTGTTTTTAAGGTAATAATGAACTTCGGAAAATAATTTTTTCTCTTGATGGCGAGGTCAGGGATTTTCATTCTGAGGTGATCTGCTATTGGTTGTATGTTTTACACAGATGATTGGTTCTTACCAATACAACTGTGATGGCATGACAAAAAAAAAAAAGTTTGTTTTCTTGAGAATACCAGAGATCATACTGAGAATAGTATGTTTTATTGTCTTTGGAGAATTCAATAACTGAATAAATATGTTTCTTTATATGTTTGAGATGTATATCTCTCATTTATTATATTTAGATTATTTGAAAATCCCAATTTATCCAATATTCTTTTGTGTCTAAACAAGTATTAATTCTTAACTGATATATTTGTGTGATAAATTAATGTATTTAATGTACATATACTCTCAGAAATCTCTAGGGCTTTTTTTTTGTAACTAGCTATGCACTTTTAATTTAAATATGACTGAATTATTTTTTAAGTGAAGAATCAACCCCATGTTTACTTTCAGCCTACATGAGTCTTTGACTACATATATAAACATAAATAAATGTATATTTTTACCGTTTTAAGAAATTCTGAAAAATATTTTCTGAGCTTTTGGGATTTTAGGCATGTAGTTTCAAAGCCTAATACAGCACACATGTGTACACATGATTTTATTCATATATAAAAAACATAAAAATCTTCAAAGTTGTCTCTATAATTTTTTTTCTTTGTGATATCCAAGGAACCAAGGAAAACCTTCAAACTTTAAAATCTATAATTTGCTCCTTTTCTCAACATTATTTAAAATAAAACTGATGGATAAAAAGGAATAAAAGTAATCTTAATATAAAAGTTTTGAGATAATCTCAGGTTAATGAGCATGATTATTCTATAATTTATATTAAATCAAAAAAATGGAAAATTATAGTAGTATAATATGATGAAATTTTACTTTCTTAGAAAAATGGTAGACCTCACATTTTGTTATAATATATGACATGGCCAAGTGAGAGAGAAAGAGCCAGAATGTATTCTGACAACTCTGATCTATACTGTTTGTATGATAATAATTACAATGATAAAAGTAATGACTAATGTATATTGAGTATTTTTATGTACTATCCACTATGCTTTATCATTATTCTATCATTCACTCTTCACTAACACATATTGAGGTATTCATCTTCCTTTCAATATTAGAGATGAGGAAACTATGAATCAGAAAGTCAAATTAAATTTCTCAAAGCACAGGATTTATAAGAGTTACTGTCAGGACAATAAGGTATCTGTCCATTTTCAAAGTCCTTTCATTGCTCAATATACCACATTGACTTAGACTTTTGACCTATTTCAGTTCTCTTTTTCAATGTTCTATGTAAAAAAGGGCTTTATTCTTAAAATATTGACTATATCAAAAGCTGTAATAGTATGTAATAATACTGGGACTGGAAAAATTATTTGGATTTTATGGATGCAGTAGAAAAAACACACGTTTTGATTTTAAAATAAAACAGTATTTTGAATCCATATTTGTTCTGTCTTATAGGCAAGCAGCTTTAGTTCTCTAAAGTTCAAATGAGGGTGTAATAAACTAATGATCTTGGGTTACTAATACTGTCTGTAACTGTACTAGATCATAAGATTATGGGCTCAAAATCATAAAGGCAAAACAAAAGACGTCGCTTGGATGTGATCTTCTTCTACTTGTCTGCTACATATATTTGTTATTTGAATTCAAGGGTGATATTTATTTTTAGAAACTATATTTGTACTTTTAAAATATTTGAATTTTTCTTCTTAGGGGCCTTGGAGGTCACTGTGGGTTATGATAACAGAAAATGATTAGTAAAATTGTAAAATTACATTCCTGGACAGGGAACCAGAGAGTTGTTTCTTTATGTTGAACTTTTCTGAAAAAGGGAATTCATTTTCTCATTTGTGGAAAATAGGAATTAGGTCAAGCCATCTGATTCAGATTGAACAGGAATTCAACATGAATCCCATTAATTCCTAGCTACATAATCAAAAGAAAATTAACTGCTTTGAATTTAAGATCATCATTTGCAAAATGGGCAGAGTAATAACCCTATCTCTTAGAATTTCTGTGAAAACTACATGAGAAAACGCTTATAAAAAGATTTAGTGTTGTGCTGAATATGTATGTAGAATTTCTAAAATATTAGCTATTATAAATGGTTCCCCATTGCCATCCACCAGTTTGAACTTTTACAGTTAAAGAGAATTCTCCAAATTGTGAAATATGATAATGTACTATGCACATAGTTATTTGATGTGGAAATTTGTGTAGCTCCAGTGATTTTCCAGAAATCCTAGTGTTTCTAACTTGCGGCTTTAGCTCATTCCACATAGCAGGCTATCTTATATTACCATTGTATAATTTATTATTGTGTTATATATTTTGATATGTGTCTTATATTTTTATTTTTGCCTACCCAGAAACCTTTTCTCCTTTAGTAGTATTCCAAATTTGTTTTTGTTCCTTAACCTGTTTGTTACAGTCTGGATGGGGTATCCATCAAAATGACAATCCACTCCCTCCTCACCCACTGTCCTCAGGTATGTGAATTAACTGAGACATTTAGATGTTATCTCTTTGGAATATGAAACACATTTAAGTAAAAAAGAAAAAAATATCCCTAGAATTGAGTCGGCTGCTTTCTTCTTAAACGTAGTTAAGGAGCAGTCTACTGTTAGTCATTGATAGTTTGCTATCTTATTTTCATTGGCTCTTGATGTTTCCAAGATATACATATATATTAGAAATATATATGTATATATATATATATATATATATGTATATATATATTCCATGCTACAATCAATATTTTAAAATAACTTTGTTTTTTGTTTTTTGCTTGTTTTTCAGAGGTTTTGTTTGTTTTACCCATATCACATGCATAACTATGCAATATTTATTTAATATATGCCCTTTATTTCTCTCTTTTTTTTAAAGATTTTATTTATTTATTTGACAGACAGAGATCACAAGTAGGCAGAGAGGCAGGCAGAGAGGGAGGGAAAGCAGGCTCCCTGCTGAGCAGAGAGCCTGATGTGGGGCTCCATCCCAGGACCCTGAGATCATGACCTGAGCTGAAGGCAGAGGCTTAACCCACTGAGCCACCCAGGTGCCCCAACCCTTTATTTTTCTCTTATAAATAATATGATAAAAATATCCAAGTATAAAAAATTTCCTACCTTTTTAATAGTTCACACACAATCTATAGTATATTACATATTGTTATATTTTATATGGCAATATAATCAAATCATTATGATTGTAATAGTTATTTAGGATGAGGGCATAAATAATGAGATGGATAAAATATAGTCAGAATTGAAACAGTTTGTAGATATTTCTAAGTCCTGAAAGAATTTAGGTAATATTGTAGGCATTAAAAATCACTATGACATATTCAGAAAATATATATTTTGATGAGAGAGTACTTTAATATTTGTCTATGATATAGATGGTGTGTTAAATAATGAATATGAAGTTATCACTGAAGTTAGGCCTGGGGTACTTGATAAATAAGAAATAAGAAAGGAAGAAATAAATTTAAAAGTTTGGCTGCAAAAAAGCAAACAAAAACCATACCATCAGTATCTAATAGATTTGATATGAAAAGTGGCCACACTCTATTTCTTATATTTATGATCTCATTCCTGTCACTTTTAAATGATTATCTTATTTATATTTTCAAATAATAGTCAGTGCAATCTGACATATAGAGGCAAAACTCATGTAAAGTTTTGTAAATGTCTTTTCTAGAAATGTAATGTCTTTCTTCCGTCAGCCAATATATCATAATTGCTATTATAGTTAATTTTATTCTGAATTTCAGCATCTAAATATATGTGTGTGTATATATGTTTATATGAAAATCTTTTATAATTAAGTATAAAGATTTCTCTACACAAGGTGAATTATTCTGAAAATCAACAGGCTTTTAGACATTTATGCTTCTAAATATTATAATTATTGTGTTTTCTTTCTATTCAAATCTTATTTCCAAAAGTAGTTCAGATTGCTTATATGCACTATGAAGACATTTTAATTCTGATTCACACCCCTTTCACATTTGCTTTCTGTCAGAAAAATACATGCCCTGTCATCATAAATTCACTCTGGCAGAACTTTTTCTTCACTGCACTCATCCTATTCAGAGCCATACTACTCATCACTTGACAGGATGCAAAATGTAATGGTCATAAAAGGAAAGTCTGCTAACTTTCTCTCCTGACAATTTGTCAAAAGACACATTAAAAAATAATTGGAGAGAAACTGCACAGATTTTTTGAATGTATTGAGTCATTTTTCTTCAATGCTTGACTGGTCAGCTTGCAAGATAACATTCTCTCCATTATTAACAAGCCAAGACTACTGCTTTAACAAAAGAAATAGCACTGTATTGCCCTCATCTTGCTCTTGGGGTTTGTTGCCATAGACCTCTGATTTATCTGGAAAGTCAACAAATAAAACAGTTCTTTATCACATGACTAATTTATGTTTCCAATTTTACCTTTCATTAAAACTATGTTTGTTTGTTTGTTTGTTTTTTCTCCCCAAGCCTATAAGGAATATCATTAATACCCCCTGAAGCGGAAATAATAAACCCAGAATAATTTTTCCTTGTAAACTGTTTCATTAACAGTTTAATGTGTTAATAAAATTTTCGAGAATTCAACTATTATGTATGTTGTGTGCTTATTCTATCACACACAAACCATTAAACCATAGATTTCAATGACTCATAGTTACATTGTCATATGCTTCTCATGAAAACCTAAACAAAATATAATAAATGTCATAAATTATGAACTCCTTGAAGAGGTAAAATCCATATTCTTTTTAATTACAACTGAGAAAAAAACCACAAAACTTCCTCTTTAGGGAATTGAGGATGTAGGAATAAGAGATAAGTAGCAAAAAGAACAGGAAGTTTAAATTTAAGTTAATATGCTGTTAAAAAAGTAGAATCTGAACCATATCCCTTTGAACAACAACCAAAAAAAGGAATAAGATAATTTCTACATCACAGTGATTAAATAAAATAGGGATTACTAATAATTTGATTTGAAATAATCAAACAAAGATTTGAAATAATCAACAGGATTACTGATAGCCCATAAAATTTCTGTAGCTGCAAAGTAACTATTAATTAAACTACAGTAATAATTTCAATGAAGTCATGTTCACTTTTCCCAAACTTATCATGACATTTTTTAAAAATAAGAAATATCTTCGGGGCACCTGGGTGGCTCAGTGGGTTAAAGCCTCTTCCTTCCACTCAGGTCATGGTCCCAGGGTCCTGGAATGGAGCCACGCATTGGGCTCTCTGCTCGTCGGGGAGCCTGCTTCCTCCCCTCTCTCTGCCTGCCTCTGCCTACTTATGATCTCTGTCTGTCAAATAAATAAATAAAATTATAAAAAAAAGAAATATTCTTCTAATATTCTGAGAGGCTAGCTGGCCAAGAATTTGCTCCTGAAAATATTTGATATATCTCTGAATGAAACTAATGGAAATATTGTTAGGAACAGTTAAACATTTTAACAAATACTTTAAGATAAAATATTGTAAAGTATAAAACATGAAATATTGTAAAATATTTAAGATAAAATATTGTAGAGTTAAAAACAACTCTCATGACATGTATCATTGATGAATATATATTATTTCCTGTAAAGTATTAATATTCATAATAAAAGTGATATTGTGTCCTTTTTCCTTTTTGTTTCGTAAATCCTTCTTCTTCTAATTCACCAAGTAAACTAAATCTACACACTTTTAGAATGCTTTCTGGCAAGAGGGAGGAGTTAGGAGAGCTGAGCTGAGTTACTAGTAGGGAGACCCTGAGCTTGCTTTCTCCCTGGAGCACAGGTAGATCAACATCAGATCATTTTGAACAACTAGGAAATCGATTTGAGGATTAAGAAAACAGTTTGCACAACTGGAGGGAGAGAATGTGGCAGACGCAAGGTTCACAGCCATTGGGGAAGAGAAAAGCCAGGTGCCACGAAAGGAAGAGAGCTCTTTTTTGCGGAGCAAAGTCAAGTAGAAAAAGGGAAAGTGTGAGAAAAAGCAGCGTGTAGGGTTCCCATAACATGCGAAGGGGATCCCTTGGGTTGCACGGGGAGAAATCCCTCCCCTTCCTGGAATACATTTGGAAGAGGGTATTTTGCCTCTCCAAGGATAAAAAGCCCACCAGGTGCCAATGAACATCCATTCAACAGCAAGGGACAGAGGTACCTGCAGAGGGCAGATGACCTGGTCACAGTTTTTCACTGGGTGCCTCAATGGATTCCAGCCACCAAGTACTTGTCCTGTGATTGTTTTTCTGGAACAGAAACATGCTGGGCAAAGTACTGCATGGTTTTCCTCATACCTCCTCCTGAGATAAATGGATAAATAAATAAACAACAGTTTAAATAAATAAACTTTGTTTATTTATTTATCCAGAGAATGGAATATTATTCAGCACTAAAGAGAAATAAACTATCGTGCCACAAAAAGACATGGATGAATCTTAAACTCATATTGCCAAGTGAAAGAAGTCAACTTGAAAACCCTTCATACATGTCATATTATTCCAACTATATGATCTTCTGAAAAAGACAAAATTATGGATAGTAAAAATTCATTATCAGGAGTTGAAGCAGGGTGGGCAATCAGTAGACAGAACACAGAGAATTTTTAAGGCAGTGAAAATACTCTATTTTGGTACTATAACTATAAGCTTCTGCCTTCAGCTGAGTTCATGATCCCAGAGTCGCATCTTGGAGTCCTTTCTAAGCGTGGATCCTGCTTCTCCTTCTGCCTTCCACTCCCCCTGCTTCTCTCTCTCTCTCTGTCATAAATAAAATCTAAATTTTAGATAAATACCATTATCTAAATGATATTTATCTATCATTTGACCAAACCCATAGAATATCTAATATCAAGAATGTACCCTAAAGTAAAGTACGGATTTGGGGTGATTATGATGTCAATATAGGTTAATTATTCATAACAAATTTAACACTCTGGTGGTGGATGCTATTAATGGGAGAGGCTATGCAGGAGTGGGGAGTAAGGGATCTATGGGCCATCTCTATACCTTCTCAGTTTTGCTGTGAACCTAAAACTGCTGTGAAAAAATGAACTTTAAAAAAAATCTTTAAAAATAAATTGTTGGAGTAAAAATAAACCTCCATATTAGAATTTATTTAAGGTCTCTTTGAAAAAAATGTATCTATTACTCATTAGATATTTTTTATGAAGTCTTATACTTTTATATTTCTCATATGCTTAACTTTAATGGAATTCAAGTTAGGTTCAATGACTACTTCTCTATTTAAGATTATAGCTAGGTCACAGAGTGCCTGGATGGCTCAGTCAGTTAAGCTTCTGTCTTCAACTGAGTTCATGATCCCAGAGTCCTGGGCTCGAGTCCGATCTTGGAGTCCTTTCTAAGCGTGGAGCCTGCTTCTCTTTCTGCCTTCCACTCCCCCTGTTTTTTTTTTTTTTTTTTTCTCTCTCTCTATCATAAATAAAATCTAAAAAAAAAAGTAGTTAAGTCAGGAGGTATAATAATATTTTCAAAATGACAACTTCTAAGGCATATAGAAAAGTTTACTGAGAACTGTTGCCCTTGGTGTCTTAGCACTCATGTTCATGCTACATTATAGATATATTATAAGATAGTATCAGCGGTAATGTGACATTTTAGGGAAAAAAAGCATGTCTTTCATGTTATAAAGTAAACAGACATGTTTATAAAAATTTTACATATCTCTTCATGAACTTATATACACATTTGAGATTAGTATCTAATACTCTTTTATAGTGGTAGTGTTATGAAAAATCACTCTGAATACTTTTGTCATTCTAGCTTCAGATATATAAAGAAGTAAATTTTAGAAATGGGGCTTATCAGAGTGGCAGAATGGAACTGTTTGATTGAGAGAGTCGGTTTGGACAAATAAAAGGGAAAAAAATGTCTTCCTTGAATCTATGGTACATTGCAGAGTTTCATTTTTGCTGATTTGAAGTCTCTTTCTGACATTCATTGGTCTTTTGCACCCGTCACTGTAGGGTAGTAATTCCTCACAGAAATCTGCTGGAAGTTTTCAAAGATAGGAATGGGTAAGTATTCATCAGATGTTTCTGCATTTTGTAATACATTGGCAATACCATCTTAATCATATTTTATTTTAATTTATAATTTAAGATTAATACCTCTAGGATTTGGATTTAGACATTGATTTTTTTTTGTCTCGTGTCTCTTATTTCTCCTTCATATTGAACTTAAATAGTATTTATTATGTGCAAAATTGGATAAAAAGCAAACATAAAGAATATAATACAATGCATAATATCAAGCAGATGCTGCTTATTTTTGTATCTTTATTTAAAGTTAACATTTTCATGTTATGGAAATAAAGGACCATAATTGTAGAAAAGTCTATAATTGCTTTTGGCTTTCTTTCAAAACAGCATGTTAGAGGATATAGAGTTCTAGTATACTCCTTCATTATGTTTTTTTCCCTAAGAGAATTTTAAGAGATTATTTTCCTTTTCTAAAAATTTCTTAACAAATATGTTGAAGAACTTGATCTTGTGTATAGCCTTTCTTTTAAAAATGTATTCAGTACTTTCTGTCTTCATCTGAACTAGGTGCATAATTTTTATCTGTTTCATAAGTAATTACATAACCACTATGAAATTTGATATTTTATAGATGTGTAGATTTGATTTGCCTTTTGAAATAAATCTAAATGAATTCTAGTCAAGATGGTACAATGATGAGAAATGAAAAGGTCCTGTGGTAGAAAATATTATTTGTCTATAATCATTTATTATTCCCAGAACATAATGTCCTTCCTATGGTTCAAATGTAGTTGCCTGTGTAATGTCATTTCATTTGGCCATGTAACTTTCTTTTTCCAAAGAAATGTGGATGGAACATAATTAATGCCAAGTAGATTCATCCATATTCTTGATTTCACTGAATGCATCCATCCCCAAGATGTTATCAGACATGCTCCACTCTTCGTTTTTCCTATAAACGAGCCAATAGATTTAGAAAAAGAACCAGGTTCTGTTTCAGTTTTTCAGCAAGACCACTTCCTATGTGATGATGATGTATGTTTGTTGTTGTTGTTTTGTTGGAAGTCATTTTTCTTTTTCTTTGTTTTTTTTTTTATGTTAGCAGTTAATGATAAACATTGCCTAGATTCATTATTTCATTTGGTGTTGCAAATGGTACTTTTATTATCCCATGATTTTGTCCTCATTTATTAGCTGGAATATTTTCCAGAATGAGAAATTTCATGCCATCAAATATGTAGCTTATTAGTTTACACATGAAATACATGTCAAATACTTGATTATTTTTTAGCATACTGAACATTTTATAAAACAGTAACTTTATTTTTTAGCATTCTCCAATGGAAATCAATAAAGATTTGCTTGTTTTAATTTTCAGTTCTAATTTTTAGTTTTTATGTTTGATATTCTTAAGAACATATTTGACATATTTAAAATCTATGCCAGATATATTTCATATTGGTGTTCAAATTGTCCAGTTTTGACCTGTGAAAATGTCTTCAAATTGGCCTTACTTAACTTTTATAAATATCTGTAACTCTGAACCTGTTTTCCTCTGTAATCAGCACTCTTTTTAATAGCTTTCTTTTACTCTGGTATGACAATATGCCCTAGTCTCATTTTGTACTTTTTCCTGCCTCAGTTCAGAAATTAGTAGTTACATCAAAAAATGCTTTTAGTGTAAATTATATTTAGAGACCACATATAAGCTGTTCATTCTGTTCTGTTGTTTCTCCATATTTTTAATGGATAGAACCATAAAGTGTGTGTGTGTGTGTGTGTGTGTGCATGTGTGTGTGTTACTATGTTTTCCAGTGAGCAGAAATAACATTTGAAATTCAAATAAGAATTCAGGATTTTTGTTTTTTTACTTTAATTATTTGATTTCTAATTGCATCTAGTTTATCTTAAGATAAAATCATGGTTCTTAATGGTATTGTCATGATGAATTACTTGTTTCATCCTGTTGATATATACATTTTTGTATCTTAGTATTTTCAGAAGAAAAGATTATTAATAACAGTAATCACTTATAATAGTTTCAAGTTTTTATTCGGTTTATTTGGGTCCTTAGAGAAATACATGACTAGAGAAGTACAATCAGGTTATTGGATTTAAAGTCAAATTTTAGGGACACCTGAGCATCTCAGTCAGTTGGGCATCTGCCTTTGGCTCAGGTTAGGATCTTAGGGTCTTGGGATAGAGCACCACATTGGGTTCTCTGCTCGGTGGGAAGCCTGTTTCTCCCTCTCCCACTCCCCCTGCTTGTGTTCCCTCTTTTGCTGTGTCTCTCTGTGTCAAATAAATAAAATCTTAGAAAAAAAATGAAGTCAAATTTTATTTCTTAAATTTCACATATGAGTGAAATCATATGGTATCTGTCTTTCTCTGACTTCTTTCACTTACCATGATACATTCGAGCTCCATCCATGTTGATGCATCTAAGAAACAATGTGGATGAACATATTGGAAAGAGGGAAAAAGAGAGGGATGAGGCAAACCATAATCTCTTACCCTTACGTATAGAGAACAAACTGAGGGTTACTGGAGGGGAGGTGGGCAGGGGGATGGTTAAATGGGTGATGGGTATTAAGGAGGGCAATTGTTGTGATGAGCACTGGGTGTTATATGTAAGTGATGAATCACTAAATTCTACCCCTGAGACTAATATTACACTACATCTTAAATAACTAAAATTTAAATTAAAACTTGAACTTACTAAAGAAAAAAATAGTCAATTTTTATAATTCTTCATTGCATAGAATGGGCTGTAGAATACAGCTCAGAAACACTGAATTCATACCTTTAACTTACTTTTGATTTTTAGGAATTACTTTTTAAATATTTATTTTGAATAATTATTGTGCAAAACATCTGCCTGCTTGTGAAATTAAATCTACAATATGTGGTACATGAAGATAACTCCAGTTTCTATTCTTGTCCTTTTCATCCTGTTTCCTTCCATCCTCATAGATGACTGTATGTTAACTTTGGTGGTTTCTTTTTCTATTTTTTGAAAGCAACATATTTATGTTCATGTCCTTTTTTTTAAACTTTATATTTTAATATGAAAATTTATAAGCACACAATTATAAGTTTACAGAGTAATAATAGTTGCATTAGCAACCTGACTAGCTATATTTAAGTAAGTAGTGTCTTTAAACAAATATGTTAATGTTCACAAACCTAATGAAATTCAGGCACAGAGAGAGCTGACATTTCATATCAGCTTACACAAATACAATATCTTTATTTAGTTTATCTTTGCCAATACTCTCTTGTTGATTTCAGTTTTAAAATTTATTCATTGCAATGACTGAGTTTTGCAATATTCAATATGTTAATTTGGCATTTTCTATCATTGTAAATTCAATATTGCTAGTTATATAAAAGAAAGTGTTAAAAAGCATAATATCAAACATGTTTTAGTTACATGTGTATGACATTAAACATTTTGGAAAGCATATGGGTATGTAAAAAAAACAGAATGTCTTCTTTATTGAACGATATCCCTGACTAGGATCAATCACATTGCTTGAGAATCACATTGCTTGAGAATCAACAAACTCACCAATTCTGAGGATTTCTGATTGTTGTATTTGCTTGAAGGTAAATAAAAGTTTGATTATTATTCAGTTTTCTTTAAGATTTTATTTATTAATCTGACAGACAGAGATCACAAGTAGGCAGAGAGGCAGACAGAGAGAAAGAGAGAGAGAGAGAGGAGGAAACAGGCTCCCCGCCAAGCAGAGAGCCCAACGTGGGGCTCGATCCCAGGACCTTGGGACCATGACCCGAGATGAAGGCAGAGGCTTTAACCCACTGAGCCACCCAGGCACCCCCTATTATTATTCAGTTTTAACTGAAATTATAATATGATCATTTATTTCTTAATTTTAGTAAAGCTTGGAAAATATTTAGATTATTTCGGGGTTGTTGTTTTTTTTTTTAATTCTGAATAGAAATACATTTTTGAGAAAATACAAATGCCAAAGTTGTCCCACAATTGTTAGTTAATTTTTCTTTTTCCTTTGGAGCTGTAAATGCTTTCTTATAAAACACAGACCATAATGGCATTTCCCATTCCCTTTTTTGCTTATCCTCCACCTGTATCTTCATTCCATTCACTTAACTATCTAATCTTAATTAAATTCAGTTAACTTCTTTTTTTAATTAAAAAATGCATTTGTCTTTGAAAATACCTAAGGAAAAAAAACCTATGGAATAAAAATCAGATGAAGACATTACTTCGTTAATATTTCATGGAAATAACACTGATTGTCTCTGAACACAATACTTGAGATCTTAGTACCGTACTAATTCCTTTTATGAAATCCAGTGAAGACATTTAATAGTTTGATCATTATCTCTTTTATTTCATCATCCTTAATTTGAAAATCTCAAGATTTTCAGAACAGGATAATTTTGCTAACAAAATAATGAAATACATAAGTTTTGCATCTACAAGTAGACATAATATAAGAAAAATGATGCATTATTAGAACTGTGGTAGTCCATAGAAATTCTTTTTTCCTACTCCCTGTTTTCTATCTAAGTAAGCTAGTTATGTATCCTTTGTAGTTCATTAAAAAACAAATTTTATTATTATATGTAATAAAGAATGTAAAATCTGGTTCATTTTTTAAATTTTGTAATCAATGTGCTTGACAGTAAAGGAAGAAAGCACTAAGCAAACATGTCATTAATGATCCCCACTTCTCCCATTGCCATTGTATTTCTTAATAAGTTGTTTATCAAATATGTCAATAACTGACTGGAAACAGGAAGCTGACTTTGACAAAGTATATACATTGGGAAAAGAGAGAAATGCAAAATTATGCAAATTTTTATTCTCTGAGGAGATTTGAAACCTCTGGGCAAAGTAGATCTGAATGTCTGAAAAGTTCATAGTAAGATGAGTTGTAATGATACAGACACAAAATGTTACAGGTTTTAAGTATTTATACAATCTTGTTTGCGTGGGTAAGTCCAAGTTTGAATTGGTTGTACTGACACAATACTTAAGCCTTCCTTTAACTTCCAAACCATCTTAGTTTGAATAACAGTTTATCTGGTAACCTAATCATTATTCTTGAGTTTATAGTATTTTGCTGAAGAGTGTAGTCTGGAAGACATGATAGAAAGGTAAAGCTGTGAAAGGTGGAGATAAACTAGCTAAGAAGAATATGTACGATAGTTTTAAATAAAAGGGCCAAGTAAATACTGTGAGCTTGTGAATATCTGTTCTAGCATCCACTTCTAGGGACATTGACATAGTGAGATCTTTTGCAAAACTAGTTCTTATGAATTAATATATAATAACATTATTTCTCCAGAGAGGGTTTCTCTAATATCTTCTATGCCTTTTTCAAGCCCGGCTAGAACCTTGAGAATTGTCATTCTGAACTCTAGATCTGACATATTCCCAATGTCTGTATTGATTAGGTC